>JAKTSL010000102.1:0-56383 GCA_030580175.1 Diutina pseudorugosa
GGGTGCCGCCATGCCTATTCGGAAACGTTACTGGAGAGGGTGGTGTCGGCTTAGAGCAGCCGCCTAAGTGGGTTGGACATAAGATTCCGGGACACCATTGTAGGATGTAGTCACTGTAGAATGTAGATTACCTTTTTCTTTTAATATATCTCTTCTTTATTGTTGAGTTGACGGACTCGGGCCGGTGACATTCTCGGATACTTCCTGGTGTTGGTCCGTACGCATATCATTAGAGTTATCTGCAGATATGTTTACCTTACTATACAATAGGGTCAACCATAACAAAGCTTTTTTGGGGTTAGGATGAAAGCTAGTTACAGTTGGTTTCATATTATTGGTGGTTTGGAGCGCGAGACATGTCGCACCGGAAGTCGCATAGTTGTCGCACCGGAAGTCTGATAGTTAGTTAAAAGTGCGACAACTATGTGACTTCCGGTGCGACATGTCTCGCGCTCCAAACCACCAATAATATGAAACCGACTGAATGTGTGTATTGTACATGTTTTAAAGGACTGTATAGTTCATGCGGCACTATATGCCGTCGCGTACAATTCAACTTAATCTTCGCGTCTTGAGATCCAAACATTGGGAAGAGTGGAATACGGTTTAAGATTAGGCATTGACCATGAGCTCAGGTGAGATCCACGGTACTGGTGTAGAAGCTATTAAGACCCATATAAGGCAATAACCCTCTTCCCCGGCACTTACTCACCCCCACTAACTGGTCTTACCCGCTGGTGATAATAACTTTTGGCGGTGGCTGGTAGTGTGAGGAGGCAAGGCAACTGAATGGTAGCCTGGTTGCGGAGACTGATCCCGCAAACGCCGCGCGCGCCCCTGTGGGGAAATGGCTCCACCGCGCTGATCTTTGGTGTATGGAAGACAAGAGAAGAGGGAATGTGGGTAGTGATGATCCACGGTGATTGATGTAGAAAGTGGTGATTCAATGGTGTTGGGGAAATTGTTTTTGGGTGGTAATTTGGGGTGATAGATTGGACTGAAAAGTGACTATGGCGATACTGCGATACTGGGACGATCTGATGGATCAGCAGATTGACTAAAAGGTGATGGTGGACTAAAGATTGCAATGGCATTGATTGTGATTAGCGTTAGGTTCGGGATGTAGGGCTAGGGAGATGTAGGGAGTAAATAGTGCCATTTTTATGCTCGCTCGTCAGAAAACAATACTGGTAAAATGGTAAAGGTCCCAGATTTGATCGATACGTAGGGATTTTTGTAGTGTCTCCTTCATATGTGTCATCAGGCGTTTGTCCTGGCGTACGGCTAGAGATATGGGGGTCTCTCAAGGATCAAGTCCCACATTTCCAACTCAAGACTATAGAATTATCGTGTTTTGTCGAAAATTCAAATTTAATCAATTGCTGATACTTAGAGGCATTCTAAATGTGATGGCGGTTTCAAATTTCAATTTACGATCCTTTGAAGGTATTATTTCTGCGATATATTGTGAGCTACATCTATCTAGGTTAGGCGCGATGATCCGAAAAACCCCAAACCCAAGCTGACGATGTCAAACATCAAAAAAAATTTGGAATTTATTTGCTGTGATTTACCGACTACATGACCGGTAGATACCAGTGAGCCTATTTGTGGCGATATTTTTGGTGTAAAGTTTGGTATTAATCGACCAGTTACAGGCTTGATAACATGACCTTTCCTTTTTAGTGGTTTTATTTTTTAGCCCTTTAGAGATCTCCAACGATCTGGGGAGCCAAGTCAACAAAAGTGATGGTGGACGACAAGACCCTTCTGTTTTTAGTAGTGTATATAGTCACTACAATTTTCATCCGACGACTGTCAAAAGTTGCCGGAGCTACTCAAGCGACAATCAAAGCAGGACGTGGGTCCAATCTTTGATCACTTGGCTTCATCTTTTGTAGACTTAGTGTCCGAGTCGTAGCACAGCCTGTCTTGCGTTTCATAGATGTCCTCGGGTATGGTTGACAAGCAGCAGCCGTCACAATGTACATGGCACTGTCAGGCGACGTTTTTGTTCATTTCTCTTCGATAAAACGTGGATAACTGGTGTCCCCTAATAGTGCAATACTCAACATCACACAAAAGTCGTGTAATTATCGAGAATGAAAAAACGAGTTGGCATTTATCGACCAAAAGTTCATGAGACTTGCGATTTGGCGACTTATATGCAGGCAACACCATATATGCTCACTGTGGACAATGAGTGAGCTTCAGAATACGGACGATAAAAGCATATCCAAGCCTTTGATTGGAGTAATATTGCAAACTACGCATTGCCAAAGGCACTAGTTTTGATAGTTACGGGCAATCCTTTGTCTTCTGGTGTATGACACCTGTTTCAAGGACCAGAGCAACTCGCTTTTTGACATCGCCCGGAGGATCCCGGAAGGACCTCGGTGGATCCCGGAGGCCGAAAACCCAGTCAAGCTTTTTAGGGTGTCCCACTGTTAAGACTCGCCGCATCTCAAAAATCTAAACCTCAAAATAACGAGCTCAACACCCAATGGACGCATAGAAGCGATACTAAGCTATTGTGGATCACACTGCTGGCTTCTTGCCGGGTGGCTCTGATTTTTGTTAGCCCTTGTCCAGACTGAATAAATCGCAGTTTTCGCATTTTGGAGAAAAAATGCAAAACTGAGAACTAAAATGACAACAAAAAGTCGAAATTTCAGAAAATCAGAACTAACATAGTGGACGTTATCAAACCTAAACCTGTTTCATTCCATTTTAACGTCATACAGAATCGATTTGTTACATCAGTTGTCGGTTGATTTTTGACCACTGGTGAATGACCACGTCTTTGTATATTGTTGGCATGGTCAAGCGGCACTTTAACCAAGGCATAGAAGGCGTGCATGACATATATGGGTAAAAGACACCATCGCCACATCGTGGACGGTCCGTCCGCTACCACTCACCTCTATTCACAGGCGGTAGGGCTGTTTGTGGTGATATGTTCACGGCTTAGTGCACGGATACGCAGCCTAAACTAAATAGTGAATTTTAACGGCAATAGCCACGCCTAATGTGGCCATTTAAAGGTACTCATATATGTCTAAAAACGCATGGCTATCTTTTGAGCCAATGTTCAAAAAATTGATGAGTTTGATGGTTTGCGATGGATGAGCTGGAAGATGGGTTGGCGAGATAATTTGACTCGGCTCGCCACAGGCATGGTAGAAATCTGACTCGGGTGCGAACCCCCAAAACTTACACTGACCCCGCGTATTGCGAGGAAAAGTACGGTTTATGCCACCTGGTAGCGACTTGGAGATGGCCTACTATGTTTAAACGGGTGATCTTTTCATCTAGACAAAGTTTGACGGAATTTGACGGAACTTGTCGATTTTGTCGATTTGTCGAATTTGGCCCACTTGGGCCTAGGGGTTGGTCGCACCAAAAACACGTAAACTGTACAATAACGAGCTCAATACCAACGAATGGAAAAAAACAATACTTGGGTTTTATAGAGCAAACTACTGGATTCCTGCTGGACGGCTTTGGTTTCTGTAAACCCTTAACCGGACTGAATAAATCGCAAGAATGACGACTCAAAAAACGTCAGATCCCATGAAGTCGATTCCAAAAAGTTTTGAAATCGAGGCTTACTTACCGGTTACCATAAAGATAGAGACGTTGTGAATGCAATGGAAGTTTCAAATTTCCATTTACCGCTTTTGATGGTGCAATCTTCGCCAATTCATATTATACGGTTAGGCGCGATGATCCTTGAAAACCCCAAACCCCAGCCGTGGATGTCAAACATCAAAAAAAATCAGGAAAATTTATTTGCGATGAATTAGTGACTACATGACTGGTAGATACCGGAAAGCGTATTTGTGGCGATTTTTTTGGTGTAAAGTTTTGTAATAATCGACCTATTGTCCATTATCACTTGTACGGCTCTAACCAGTCAATAAGCATGTCAAGCAAGTAACTCATAAGTCCAACAAGAAGCAGTCCGAACTTTGACCATGAGCTCAGGTGAGATCCACGGTACTGGTGTAGAAGCTATTAAGACCCATATAAGGCAATATAAGGCAATAACCCTCTTCCCCGGCACTTACTCACCCCCACTAACTGGTTTTACCCGCTGGTGATAATAACTTTTAATTTTTTTAAGCCCAGTAACCGAACGAAAATCCCTTTTGAGAGAGAAGGCTGTCTCTAACACCAAAGCTGGGACCGATCTACATGATTATAGTTTTTCTGAGTATATGTATTTACACTATATATATGAAGGCTGTTTCCAAAACGTGAATGTTTGGTAGCACATATGTGTGTTATATACGTGGAGGCTGTTTTCAAAACCCTGTTCTACATAGGTAAAAGTTTTTGTAAACAAATATATTATTGTATTATATAAAACCATAACAAAATTATCAATGCTGCTCGCTAGCCCGTCTAGCGACGTTTGCCATTTTTGCACGGTCAGTTACGCTCTACCAGCAAACCAAGCTGATACCAGTCATAGCCGGTGCACCTTGGTACAACGGCAGACCACGTTAGACAATAGCCCTAACTATGGCATCGTGGCATCAACTTGGTTGTTGGGAGCAAATTCAGCGGCGTCTCTTTTAAACCACGCCAACTAAGCTGTTGGTGGTGGCCCCGGCAATGGCAACAACGGCGGGTATCATCAAACCATGCCAACTAATAGTGTTGGTCATGGCGCCGGCTTTGGTAGCATCTTCCTCAATCCATGCCAACTAAGAGTGTTGGTCATGGTGCCGGCATTATTTATAAAAAGGGAAAACTTCCATTGCTGGGTAATTTCCCGACTTGTCCTGTCGTCGATAGCTAGCACATCCATTACTGGGAAAGCTTTGCTACCTCGACAGGCAAGCTAATAAAGGGGAAAACTTCCATTGCTGGGTAATTTCCCGGCTTGTTCTATCGTCGATAGCCAGCACATCCATTACTGGGAAAGCTTTGCTACCTCGACAGGCAAGCTAATAAAAGGGGAAAACTTCCATTACTGGGTAATTTCCCCAGCTTGTTCTGTTGTCGATAGCTAGCACATCCATTACTGGGAAAGCTTGGCTACCTCGACAGGCAAGCTAACAGCGAGACTTCAACGGCATCAGCTTAGATTGCCAACTCACAGTGTTGGTCAACTCACAGCGTTGATCAACTCACAGCGTTGGTCATGGCACCGGCTTTGCCCTGATTGGTGGCTAGCCGTAGTCAGCATCATTAGTGCCATGCCAAATGGGAGTGTGGTCGCAGTACCGGTTTCGGTGGCATCTTCCTCAAACCATGCCAACTGAGAGTGTTAGTCATGGCACCGGTACTCGTTGGCAGGCGACCAACTCCAGCAACAATTTCATCAGGCCACGCCAACTAAGAGCGTTGGGTCATGGCTGGCGGTAACTAAACCTTTCACTATCGACGTCAGGTTTCCATATACCTTCATGGCTCCGGCACCCTTTGTTTCCAAGGTGGTAAATTCCCACGAAGTCCCATTTAGGGCCTCATATGTGGTCGTCACCCTCTCAGATGGATGCCTTAGCTCCAGCATGGTACGCGATTCCAGGTTTGCCGCCTTTCATCTATACAGCTATCAACATACGTAGTATATAGTCATCGCAAGCTAGCTTTTGTTAAGCTAAGCCAGCCTCTCACCCACTGCCTACAAGATTCCAACCAAAGGGAGGCCCATCTCACCTCAGCCTATGGAAGTCTTTTCCAGTTGGTATAGCAGAGCGATAGGTGTACTTACCTGCTGTCCAGAGCTGAATCTACAGTCAATATACTTTTCGTGGCCGGCAGGCATCGATCGGAAACTCTGTTGGACACTTCATTGTCATCTTTCTATCCCGATTTTTGAGCGATCAATATTCCTGACGGTGGCACACAGGAGTGATGACAGCACTCCCCCTACAAACGATGGGTTTGGGCTCTCGAGGGGCTTGAGCAAGCCAATTGCTACATAACTATATACTGGCTGCGACATGACACCGTCAAACATCAACATCCCATCGGGGGGGCATGGTGTTGCTTTGCGGATTCTTCGAAGCTTTCCGGTCAACAACACCATGCCAGCCGATAGGGTTGGTCACAGCACTGGCTCCAGCCACTCCGTGGATTGGGAGTTTTGGCGAGCAAATCAGCAGCAGCAGCAGCAACAGCAGCATCATCATCAGGCCATGCCAACTGATAGTGTTGGGTCATGGCTGGCGGTAGCTAAACCTTTCACTATCGGCGCTAGGGTTCCATATACCTTCATGGCTCCAACATCCTCTGTTTCCAAGGTGGCGAATTCCCACGGAGTCGGCCTCTGTGGTGTTCACCCTCTCAGATGGATGTCTTCGCTCCAGCATGGTACGCGATTCCAGGTTTCCCGCCTTTCGACTATACAGCTATCAACCTACTTAGTATATAGTTATCGCAAGCCAGCTTTTGTTAAGCTAAGCCAGCCTCTCACCCACTGCCTACAAGATTCCAACCAAAGGGAGGCCCATCACACCTCAGCCTATGGAAGTCTTTTCCAGTTGGTATAGCAGAGCGGTAGGTGTGCTTTCCTGCTGTCCAGAGCTGAATCTACAGTCAATATACTTTTCGTGGTCGGCAGGCATCAATCGGAAACTTTGTTGGACACTTCATTGTCATCTTTCTATCCCAATTTTTGAGCGATCAATATTCCTGGCGGTGGCACGCAGGAGTGATGACGGCACTCCCCCTACAAACGATGGTTCTGGGCTCTCGAGGGGCTTGAGCAAGCCAATTGCTATATAACTATATACATGGCAACGACATTATACCAATCAAAGCCGATCCCCATTTATTGTTCCGTCCTCGATTGCTAGCACGCTGAGTTCCAGGCATATTCACATCCGGTTCCGGGCATGCTCCGCTATCTCGGGTACTTTTATGGTACATCAGCAGACCACGTTAGGTGAGAGTTCTAACCGCGGCATCATGGTATCCAACAAGCATCATTTATCCACCCCAACGAAGAGTGTTGGTGACGGCTGGCTTGTCATGGCTTTCCCAAGTGTTGAGGCAACAGTTAGTTCGGCTCATGACGAATGTTTAGCCAGGTGTGGATAACAAAATGTGGTTGTGTGCGTCCAAGTCAAGGTTCAGTTCCAGCAGCGATTCGCGGAGGTTACGATCAGGTTGGATCGTTCTTTCCGCTTGTCGCCACCAGCAACTTGTCCTTCCACATGTCTATCCGTTTGGACGTGGGAAGTGCCGCTTTTGCGATAACAAATCAAAAATTCGCTTTTTCACGAGCTCAGCACGTATTTTTTTATCAAATTCTAGTGCAATGCCGATTTTCTTAGGCAATGGAGAAGCGCCATTGTGTGGGGTTTTGTGCCTTGTTTCCAGCCATTTGGCGCCCTGCATCTTCCCTAGATCCACTCGCTCAGGCACGACCGTTTTAACGAACCCACCCCCACACACGACCCCTGGCCAACGCCACTATTTCTACTTTGACGTCATCAGGCTTGAAATAACGGAACACTTTAAGCACACCCTGGTGACAGCAGAGCTAACGCTGGTGCCAACTAAATGCACGACCAGAACCAAAATCTGTCTGAATCCCATTGCCTGAAATAGACCTGTCAGATCTGCCTGAAACGGACCTGTCAAACTCTTCCCGAAACGGACCTGTCAAACTTTTCCCGAAACGGACCTGTCAAACTCTTCCCAAATCCGTTTAAATTAGATCTGTCTGCCTGGATCACATCAGCTTGAATCAGAGTTCAAGGTCAGAGTTCCACGGAGCCCACGTTCAACATCAACAATTCTGTCAAGGACTACAAAGCGAATATCAACAAGTAAAATGCCAAGCTGAAAGCAGAACAGAATTCTCGCACCAACATAATGCAATTGGCGCAAATGGAGATACCTCCCACCATTCTGGTGGACAATCCAAAAGGCCAAATCAGGAGTTTAGTTAGTTAGGCCCTGCTGCCGACCTGGTGTTTCTGTATACACTCGTACTCAGCAAAAGGCGACGCCGTTGTTGGCCAAAGCTCCCGAGGAGGTGAGAAAGTGCATTGGATTCTTTTCGTCCAAATCGCAGGAGATAGCCCCTCTCTGGACAGTAATGAAGTGACAGATAAGGGTGAACACCATGAAATTTACTTTGAATCTAGGGGTTTGTTGTTTCTCGAGTATTGTCCATTATATCCGGAATTAGTACTACAATTATTCAAATTGAGGTGATGGAAATTATTTCCGGAGTCATAAAACTCGTACCGCTTATTGTTGGGTTCATCAGTCGCTTCGTTGACACGCCAATTGATTGGAAAGAACAGTACAAGTGATATAGGGTTACGAGTCGATAAATGCCAAACTTTACACCAAAAAAAATTGCTAAAAATACGTTTATCGGTATCTACCAGTCATGTAGTCCATGAATCATAACAAATGAATTTTTCTGATTTTTTTTTGATGTTTGACATCGATGGCTGGGGTTTGGGGTTTTCTCGGATCATCGCACCGAACCATGACCAAATAGACCTAAGATTTATTGCAAAGACAACACTCTAATAGAGCCGCAAATGGAAATCTGATGCCGCTATATAATGCCTCTAAGTGTCAGGAATGATAAAATCTGAATTTTCGAAGAACTGGCGTGATTTGTCGGTAAAGTCACCATCAAGCCCCCCACTCCAATTGACAAGTCCGCGTGTGGCTGGCAATACAGGACGAGTCGTCCCGATTCACACTTTACCCGACAATGGTTACTACATTGTGGTAGAACTTGTGAATCAACCCCAGGACGTGTCGGACAACGGTATAACTTCGATGGAGGCGGCCTCGCTAACACCGATGACAAAATGCGGGGGCGGCTGACTAAGCCTCATCGCCGAAATCACTCAACCGACCAAGGATGTCCAGGGTCGGTCAAGATAAACGCGACCTTACTCGATGAACTGGCTCCACCAGTGGTTGGTGGTGGTGCTGCTAACGTGGGTGGTAGCCAGCCAAGTGACGGTGACCCATTATCCCCAGTTTTGTCGCCAGAACGATGCTCACGTCTACTACTTTGAAGGCACGGCCAACGTCGTCACCGTTGACGACGGCCACCTCCAAGTGCTGGTAAATAATGGCAAATCGTTTACTCCAGTGGCGGAGCTGTCCCCTCGTATCATCAGTTTCCAGCAACACCAGTTCGTCGAGTCGCGGGCGTTTGCGTTTGACGATGACTTTGGTCTTTGGTACACTTTTGACGATGGTGCCCATTGGACCCGAACCGAGCTCCTAAACCCCACCAATTTTACCGCTAATGACGACGACCGTCGGCTTGAGCTTGACATTGAGCTTGATCAGTTTCTCCCGGTTCCCTACGACGAGCTTAGTGACTATGCCAATCATCAATTCATGGTCGAAGACCTCGAACTCATGTACAACGCCGCCAACCCCGAGCTTCTCTTGGCCCAATTGCCCGTACACGTCGGCCATGGTCGTGGCTTTGTCATCTACGTCTACAGTGACTCTGGCGGCCAGCACTGGCTGCGGCTCGGCACCGACCCAGTGACGTCGTGTGCGTTTCTCCGAGCCCTGGAACACTTTAGTGGTGGCACCGAGCGCACGGTGGTGTGTAGCGACAATAACAGGTTGTGGCGAAGCGACGACTGGTTCCAGCTGCGGCAGCGAATCGACCTTCCTCCCATCAACAAAGGGCACGTGGCCAAGGTGTACGTGGTGCTGCGATACCTTGTGGTGACGCTAGAACATGAACCCTATTGCCTGGGGCTCATGGTGCTGACGCTGGGCGATCAATTCTCCCGCTTGGACTTTGTCTTGGGCTTTGCCGAGTTGTACATCCACTTTGACTGGTCGACGCCGCAACGGCTCCGGCTCGGCCTGCCTCAGCTCAGCTTCACTCTCCCGCACTTGTATAAGGTGTTTGAAGTCGACAGCTCGGGCCAGCACATCCGCCAGGTCGGCACCAACGTCGCCTACTTGCGGGCTGTCGAAGCTCCGCCCATCGATGGGGTAAGGTTTACCAACATCGCCAACGACGAAGACAACCAACACTTGATACGAACCTTCCGTACCGCTGACGATGGTCGTACGTGGCACCGGTTGGCCATTAGCCCTCGCTCTGTTGATAGCGACCAATGTCGGGACCAGGCTTCGTGTTTTCTCAACGTCATCCCCACGTTGAACGGAGGTTCGAGCCTGGCATCGGTTTCCGGGATCATGATGGCGGTCGGGGTTGTGGGGGACGTGTTGGAGACGCAAGGCCCGGTGCCAATCCACCACCGAACCACCACGTGGATTCTGCGGGATGGGGGTAGGTTGTGGACCCAGGCGTTGAATGAATCGTGTGCTATCGGCTTTGGCAATTTTGGGAATGTCATCGTTGCTCTTCCTCGCATGTCTAGGGATTACTACTATTACTCGTTAAACCAAGGCCATCTGTGGCACCAACACCACTATCCCCACAATATCACCGTTGAAGCGTTTACGGTGAAAATCACCTCGGATGGCCTAGTTCCCACTTTTACCTCCATGACGTCAAATGGAACATTTACCTTTGACTTTGGTCAGCTTTTCTCTGGTAAAATATGTGGCGACGACGACCGGGAACACGTCTACTCCACCCCGCCCTGTTTCCAAGGCTTTAAGCAAACGTTTAAGCGTCGTAAACCCCTCGCCCAATGTCTCATCAAGCATAACTCTACGGAGACGGTGGCCCACCAAGAGCCGTGCCCGTGCTCTGAGGCGGATTTCCAGTGTGCCCCGGGGTTTGCCGTGGCAGCATTGGATTTCAGCAACACCCGCTGTGTTCCCGATCCCCAACAAGTGAAACAAATGTGTCATGGTGACAACAAAAAGGTGTTGCACATCCCCGACAAGCTCCAGGCTGCTGGAAGCCAGTGCCACTTCTTTGATAAAGACCCCCTGGATTTCGTGCTGATGAAGGACATCGATTGCAGCCGATACCTCGGCACCACCTCCGCTAACGGCATCGGGCAATTTACTCATCACATGCCAGCAGACATCAAGAAGTATGTGTTTGTCCGCGCCGTGAACGACACGAGCAACCGTATTTCTGCTGGCAAAAACCTCTTTGTTCAACTCCACAACAACGATATCTACGTCAGCAAGGATGGTGGGGACACGTTCACCCAGCTTGTCACCGACGACGTCATTGTCGGCATCCACGGAATTGCCGCTGAAGAAGCAGTGGTGTTGGTTGGACTAAAGAACCTCTATCACAGCACCAATGGAGGGGATACGTTTGAGCGTCGTGACATGCCGCTGGCTCCGGTGAATGGGGTGGCAAGGATTGAGCTCGACGAAAACAACCGCGCCAGATTATTGTGGTTTGGGTGTAACCCCGACACTGCTTGCACCACCTACGATGTGTGGCTGAGTGACGATGCGGCAATGTCCTTCACTCCCCTCCTCGACAATGTTCGTCATTGTCAGTTGGAGTCTGGGGACGGGTTCGCGTGCACCGTTCCAAACAATCATGGCACCTTTGATTTGGTTCGGTCAAGGAAGAGTTGGCAGACGTCGGTTGACGATGCCGTGTCCTTTTCATGTCTTCTGGGGATGTTGTTGGTGGCACAAGCGGACAAACACCGAGGCGGCATTACCTATAAGGTGATAGACACATGGCTCTCCCGGTATTCCTATGAGTCACCCTCGTTTCCTTGGGACCATCGGGGTCGCGTGGGCACCGTGGTCTCCTCGGCAAACCAGGGTTTCGTATTATTCCACCCAATCGACGACGACCAAGGGGTGTTGGTCAAGTTTGATATTGCAGCTCCCGTATTTACCACCATTGTCACCAACGTCAGCCATGATGGCGCCAGCAACGTCGACGTCGGTCGCATTGGACCCATGGAAGGCACCTGGCTTGTGAACCAAGTGGTGGCCACACACCCCAAACGGGTCCGCACGATGATTTCCTACGACGACGGCAACCACTGGGTCCCTCTCTCATCGCCGCCAGCAACCGACGCTTGCTCAGGAGAGTGTCACCTTAATCTTGACGACATCACCACCCGAGGCGTGGAGAATTTTTATAGCTCTTTGCTGCCTAATGGCGTGATCATGGGCTGTGGCAATGTCGGTGCCTATTTGGATAAAACCGACCCAAATTACGGCACGTTCATGCTGGCTGACGGCGGGGTTCTGTGGCGACAGGTTGCTCGAGGGTGCGTGCACTGGGAAGTCGGCGATGGTGGCCTGGTGGTGGTACTCGTCGATAAGCAGCAACCGACACAAGAGCTTCGGTACTCGCTCGATTACGGCGACACCTGGACCCGCTACCGGTTCCTGGACACTTCTGTAGTTGTCACCAACGTCACCAGCGGCAACGGCCCCGATACTCTGCTCCGCTTTATCCTCTTTGCCAACCACACCCACACTCATGGGATGACGATTATCACCATCAACTTAACCGGGCTTTTTCGTCGTCAGTGTGACTACGGCGACATGAGTACTGACTTTGACATGTGGACGCCGCCGTACCCCAACGGCAGCTGCTTATATGACCATCGCCTCCTGTTCCCTCGCAAATCCAACCCCCGCCAGTGCTTTATTGGCACCATCTTCCTTCACCTGAAGAAACAACCCTGTCTCTGTACCGTGGACGACTACGAATGCGACGACAACTACGTGCGAGACCCCACAGACCACCAGTGTAAACTCCGGCCCGGGGTCAGTGTCAAGGATATTGTCAATGAGCGATGTGCCGACGGCGAGAGCAATTACTATAAGCCCACCGGCTACCGCAGAAAGGCAACGTCTCATTGTGACGGAATCCAACCATATTCAGCAACAAAAGAGGCGTGCCCAGTAATACTCCTGTCCCACATCCATATCAGCAGAAAGGTTATTTTGGTATTCACCGTGGCCGTGATCGTTAACGTGATCGTGGCTTTAGTTATTGGAATCTACCTTAGTTGTTGCCACTTGCAGCAACGGCAAATTGATCACGAGCATACCATTCGTGAAGGTGCTGACGGTGAAGATGAAATGATCCTTCGTAGCAAGACGTTGTTTAGACGAATGTGGGTGACAATTGGCCATTGGTTTAAGGGTTCATCCATTGTCATTCCCCAAGATATCGAGTTGACTGATGACCTACCAAGGGGAGACGTTTGCCGTGGTAATGAGTTTGACATTGATGGTGACGATGGAAGCGATGTCACTCATTCATTGTTACCCCAAAGAAGAGTATAGACAGCTGATAGATTTTGAAGCCCACAGTGAGTAAGACAAACCCACCATGCTAAAGTCTTGGGAATTTCAATATACTTGATAAAGGGCTTTCATGACTTGACATACGTGATAGTCTTGTGGAGCCAATAGATTGTCATAAATCGCAAATATTCCAGGATTTTTGTTGTAGGGTATTTCACATCACTAGAACCATACAAACACGTAATGTATTTGAATTGAAAGCTCTATATTGACTATACCCGCTAACCAATGTGGATGCACTGCATCTTCTCTAGTAGCTCGTTGAATGTGTATTGTCATGTGCAATTTGGAGGTGGTACCGTTATCTTAGGATCGAATAATGAACATAAGTTTCTAAAGCCACAAAGACTGGTTATCTTGGTCGACACTGTCATTAATAAGAACTATTTTGATTATTAAGTGTAGGTGGTGATGGATGATGTTTCAGGTTTCATGCTAGGAGTGCATCGTATCGAAAGTCTACATCATATGAAACAACCACTCTAAATGTTTCTTTAGAGGTGGGAACGAGTCCAGCAATTACCTACATGATGCTTAGAATCTTCAGCCGTAACTTGAGTGCCTTTCCAGTGCCATGGAGACGGCTGTACATAACTTACTCCCTGAACCAGTTCTTGAACCAGAAGATCAAAGATCAACTCTGCCTGTTGCGTACCAACGTGGAGAAACGGAATCCACAATTGGTCGAACTGATGGAAAAAGAAGCTGAAGAAAAAGCCAAAGGAATCATCTCGTCGATCAACCAAATGTACAAGCATTACGGTGAGAAGAAACTACAATTACCAGCTGAAGGTGGTAGTAACCCGCGGGAAGCCAGACATTATGAAATGATGTATGGCTTCATGTCCAAGCAATACACCATCCATTGCAAGAGGACACAAGAAAAAGGGCTTCAACCAATAGAGGACGTCGTCTTTGATATCTCCACTGCTTTTGAATCCCAGTATCCCTACCATTGGCCTATCGATGAATCAATTATCGAGAGATACTTCCATGCGTGTTGGGCTGTATCCCAAAATATACAGCCATCAAAACAGCTTGCTTTTGAGGATGATGCGGTAACCAACTTGTGGCGAGGTTGGTTGCAAGGCCATGATGTGATCGATTGTCTGGGAGAGTTTGACCTTTCCCCGAAAGTGGTACAATGCTGGTTCAATGTATTTGAAACTATCATCCTGATTCCCAAAGCAACAAGTGACAATCCTATGATTTGTCTGATGAGCCCGCCAGAATACTATCGCTATGAGTTATACGAGGAGGTGCTTTGGGAGTTTCACTTTGAGCTCGAGGACATCGAATTCAAATGTGAAAAGTCGTTTGACGAGGATATCAAAAAGTTGGTGTACTGGCTAGGAGTTGCCGACCGATTCGACGCAAAAATGAGTAATCTTCCCACCAAAGAGTACCTCCAAGTGAAGAAAGATACCATTTAAATTTCTATAAGTTAGTGTGATTGTCAAGTCATCCATGTAGATTGATCTGTAGATATACCCTTAACGGATTGAAAAAATTGGTGAATTTAACTCTATAATCGTATATGAATTCCATCGTCCTATCTGCTTGATCAAAGAACGTCAGCGTCATATGTTCACTATATACCTATTTTAACCTTGAGATCCCTTTATTCACTAAAACATACAAATTACCCTGACGCCATATTTCCATATGGCAGCAGATAGAACGATGGACTTTGTATATGTTGTGGTGTATATGTTTACGTCTTCGTGCTCCGTTTCGCAACTCAAACTAAATAGCGAATTTTGAGGCAATGGCTATGCCTAATGTGGCCATTGGAAGGTACTCATTATGGTCTACAAACGCGTGGCTATCTTTTGAGCCAATGTTCAAAAATCTTGATGAGTTTGATGGTTTTCGATGGATGAGCTGGAAGCTGGGTTTTAGCGAGTGTATTTGACTCGGCTCGCCGCAGCCATGGTAAAAAGTTGACTCGGGTGCGAACTCCCAAAACTTACACTGACCCCGCGTATTGCATAGAAGATTACGGTTTACGCCATCTGGTAGCGACTTTGAGATGGCCTACTATGTTTAAGCCGGTGGCCTTTTCATCTAGACAAAGTTCGACGGAATTTTACGGAATTCGTCGATTTGTCGATTTTGGCCGATTGGGCCTAGGGGTTGGTCGCACCAAAAACACGTAAAATGTGCAACAGCGAGCTCGCTACCGATAGAAGCAGAAAAGCGATACTTGGGTTTTGTAGAGCAAACTGCTGGCTTCCTGCTAGACGGCTTCAATTTCTGTAAACCATTAGCCCGACTGAATAAATCGCAAAACTGACCACTCAAAAAACGTCAGATCGCAGGAGGTCGGTTCCAAAAAGTTTCGAAATTGAGGCTTATTAGCTAATCACTATAAAGATAGAGACGTTATGAATGTAATGGTTGGTTTATTTTTCCATTTATCGCTTTTGATGGTGCATTTTTCGTCAATCAAACGAGGTTAAGTCATCTACGGTTAGGCGCGATGATCCGTGAAAACCCCAAACCCCAGCCGTCGATGTCAAACATCAAAAAAAATCAGGAAAATTTTTTTGTCGTGATTTAGTGACTACATGACCCGTAGATATGGGAAAGCCTATTTTTGGCGGTTTTTTTGGTGTAAAGTTTGGCATTTATCGACCTATTGCTCATTTTCACTTGTACTGTTCTAACTAGTCAATTGGCATGACAAGCAAGTGACTAGTGAGTCCAACAAGTAACTGTCTGAGTTCTATGACTGGAGGAATGATTTCTATCACCTTAGAGCAGCTAGTTATGGTAGCAAGGTTAAATAAAACGGACGAGACTCAAGAATCAACACGTCATTTAATTCAAGGTGAATCCTGTGTTGGTCGATGACGCAACTCCCACTACCCATTATGCATCACGCCATCACTATTTGAAGGAGAAAGCTCTCTCATGCGGTTTGTATGAAGAATACCCAATACACTTTCTCACCTCCTCAGGAGCTTTGGCCAACACCGCCGTCGCCTGGTCCTGGGGGAAGGTCGCCATCAACCCCAAACTGACGTTCACCGAAGCGACACCACCATCAATGACGTCACACATCATCACCAACCCGCAAAGCTTCATGTGGGTGCTGTTGTCATTGACAAACGTGGTGACGGGTGGTGCAAGCCACGTCCAAGAACTGTTGGGCGGCGTGACTTGCTGAAGTAAAGTTAGCATCAACTTGTTGCATTCGTCTTACAACTCGTGGTCGGTGTAGTCGTCATCGCCGGAGCTCAGGCATGGGTTTGGCGGTCATGGTTTGCACCAACTTGGCGATGAACAAGTGCCACAACAGGGCGACATTGTGATTGGCCGCTAGCGCCTGCATGCCGTTGTGGAAGTAGAACTGGAGGGCGGGGATGGAGATCAGCTCGATGATCTTGTCGACGTAGAGACAGAATTCCTTCAATTGAGTAGCATCCAGCCGCAAAAGGTTTAACGGCATCACCTTATCGTCCAATGTCGACGCGGAAACGGCGACGAACTTACCACTTGAGTAGATGACGTCCCCCTCTTTGTTCCATGTCTACTCCTTTGCCTGGTCTTCTTCATATAATGAGATGTGGCACGAGCCTAAAACTTGCTGCTGACACCACGACACAAGCGACACCTCCCTTGTTCTAAAAACTGTTTGATGGGGTTGTCATCGCTGCTGATCAGCTGCTGCAAGTTAGCAAACTGGACCATGATCTCGGCAGCGTGAGCAATAACTTGTTGACGTCCGACAGCAAGAGCAATAAGGGTGGAAATCTAGACTGAGAATAGACTGAGTAGGGTTTATGGTGACAGATCTTCAAAGCCAAGTCACGACTGTTCTCTCCAGATGGTGCCATCATTTCATACAACTTAGTATCACGACTATTCTCTTCAAATGATACCAAGTACTTAGTTTGGTATCACGACTTTCCCCACGTAATAACATTGTTCCATATAATTTCAAAGTGGTTGGTTTAGTACATCAAAGTACTCACATTCAGTAGAAGCTAGCCATGGGTGTTCATTGTTATCACCATCGTCGCTGGCACGAAATTTTTCATTGGATGTCGCGCACACCAACGTCGATGGACAGCTCTTCCCTACTCAGAAACTACCACCATAAATTCTCCCACCCCTCCCTATCCATCCAAAAAAAAATAGTATGTTTAATTACATTTGATGTGAACCTCTCCTTTCCCCTAGCCCTTTCCCTCTCCTTAACCTTTCCCTTTCCCCACGCTGGTTAAATTCGCACTAGACCATCTTCGCGCTTCACCTCGCCCACCGTTGCCAACAATGAGCGACGACCTCCGGTTCTACCTTGGCGACGACAAGCAGGGCACGTTGGACGTGCCGTTGGCAGACGGCCAGATCGTGTCGATCAACCTTGTCGACGAGCTTGCCGACGACCCCGGCGAGCTCATCGCTTTCCTCAAGCTGGAACATGGGGCTCGCAAGTACTGGCTTGCCATTGCCAACGCCTACTGTGCCAACCACAAGTTGGACGAGGCCAAACAGGTGGTTACTGAAGCTCGACAACTGTCGGATTTCTCCGACGATGACCGCATTGCCGTGGACATTTATCGCGGATGGTTATCCCTTAAATATGCTGATATCAGTCACGGCCAGGCTCGCCAGACCCACTTGGACGAAGCTCAGACTGTGGTCGATAGCCTCTCTCCTCAGGCTCAAGCTCAGACGCTGGCTCGGCTCTTACAGGCCCAGATCCACCTTGGCCACGACGACGTTGATAGAGCTCGTCCCCTCTTCGACGACGTCCTCAAAGCCGACGCCTCCAACTGCTTTGCCCTTATGGGTAAAGCCCACATTGCCTTGGTCAAGCACAACTACCAGGTATCGCTCAAATTGCTCCAACAGGTGCTCATGATCAATCCCACAATGCGACCCGATCCCCGAGTGGCGATTGGCGTGTGTTTCTGGCTCCTTAACGATACCAAGATGGCCAAACGCCTGTGGCAACGGCTGGTGGAGTTATACCCCAACCACAGCCACCGGGCGCGGGTGCTTTTGGCGTTGGCTGACCTCAACGACACCTTCACCAAGCTGGTGACCGACGACGATTTCGTCGCCAACTACACTCGGGGCATGACCACGTTTGCCGAGCTTCAAACCACCAACGACTACGTACCGGCGTTGGTGTTGGCGCTGTACTTTTACCTGAAACGGGACTATGATACTGTCACCAAGGTAGTGTTGCAAATTGGGGAAAAGATCATTGGGGAAAAGCTTGTGGGTGATTCTCTGGACGATAGCAGCAAGGCCCGATTCAAGGCAGCCAAGACGCTGCGGTTCGAGCTGGTGGTGTTGTCGCAATGTGCCCTCTGGCTCGGACGGTGTGAGTTTGCTCAGGGCGACTTTACCCTGGCGCAAAAGCACTTTGGCGAGCTGATCAAGCTCCACGATAACTTGCAGGCCAAGCTCGGGCTTGGGCTGGCCCAATTGAACCGGGGGCTGGTGGAAGATGCCATCATGACCTACGAGCTGATCCTCAAGACCAACTCCAAGTGCTTGGAAGTGGTGTATCTCTTGGGGGTGTTGTACTCGCAACTGAAAAGCAAGCGCAAGCAGGAGTTGGCGGTGCTGGTGCTCGAACGGTACGTGCGGTTTGCTGCTTCTAACGACTTTAAGGAACCGGTAGTGGTCAACGCCCTCCTCGTGCTCGCCCAGCTCTACGAAAACAAGGATATTGGTCAGCTGTTAAAGTACCTCCAGCGAGCTATTGAAACCCAGACCAAGATCGGGCGTAATGCGCCGTTGGAAGTGTACAACAACATCGGGGTCTACCACTTTTTACGCAAGAACTTTGACGAAGCCACCAACGTTTTCGCCCTGGCGTTGGCCAAAGCTTCAGGTCCGTTCTACAGTGAAGATGGCGACGTGCTTACTGACCTTCCTGGAGACTTGGAAGTGACCATCAAATTCAACCGAGCTCGCTCTCTCGAAGTAAGCGACCAGGCCGCCGCCATCGAAGTATACAAGCAATTGGAACAAGAGTGCGGATACTACGTCAGCTCGAAGTTGCGGCTCTTGTTCTTGGACTGTATTGCCACCCACACCAAGAGCTACGACGACATCAAGACCGAGCTCGACGCCCTTCTTGCTGCTAACGCTCTGGACCTTGAGATCCGCTCGTTCTACGGGTGGTTTGCCAAAAACTTTGGTAAGAAGGTCGGTCTTAAACCCGACGCCGACAACAGTTTCCACCGTGATACACTCGTCACCTACGAGTCCCACGACTGCTACGCCATCATCTCGTTGGCGAACATCTACTGTATCATGGCTCGCGATGCTAAGGGAGATGACTCTAAGCGTCGCAACTACTATCTGCGAGCAGCCGAGCTTTACATCAAGGTGTTGAGTATTGACCCTAAGGACGTGTACGCGGCTCAAGGGCTTGCCATCACCTATATTGAGAATAAGGAGACCGGCAAGGGGTTGGATGTGCTCTCCAAGATCAGAGACTCACTCAACGATATTACCGTGTACTTGAACCTTGGCCACGCTCTCTTGGAAGCAAGAAACTTTGCCAAGGCCATCGAAAACTACGAAGTAGCGCTTGGTCGGTTTACCGACGGCAACGACTCCAAGATTTTATCATTTTTGGGACGGGCGTGGTACCTCCGAGGTCAACAGGAGAAACACTTGCCGTTCCTCCAACGGGCCAAGGAATACACCGAACAGGCGCTTGCCCACGTCGGCGAGCTGGGGCTGGCGCTGATCCAGTTCAACTTGGCGTTTGTCGACTTCCAGATCGCCGAGTTCATCACTAAACAACCGGCCAACCAGCGCAACGTCAAGGAAATCGAACAGGCAATGGCCGACTTGGAGCTGGCCATCGACCGGCTCAACCAATTGGCCAACCAGGACGATAACCACCACGTGCCCTACCCCAAGGCCGACCTTGCCGCTCGAGCCAACTTGGGGCTGTCAGCTCTCTTGCCTCGTTTACAGACGTGTCTTGACGAGACGAAGCTGAGCATTGAAGAGATGAACTCTCGTATAGAAGCGGCTAAGCGGATACGCGAGGAAGAAGCCGACCGCAAGCGCAAGGAGGAAGAAGAACAGGCCGCTTTGGCTAAGCAACAGGAAGAGGAACGGGCACGCGAGCGTGTCAAGTTACAGGAACAAGCGCAGATCTGGGCCGAGGAGTTCCGTGCTGCTAATGTCGACACCGTGGCGCTGGACAATGACGACGATGGTGGCGATGACGGCAAGGAGGAGAAGGAAAAGAAGCCTCGAGGCACTAAGCGCAAGGCTAACGGTGGTCGTCGTAAAAAGAAGGTGTTGAGTGACGACGAGGAAAGCTCGGCTCAGGATACTGCTGACGAAGGTGATAACGACACCACCAAGAAGCGCAAGACGTTGTCCAACGCCCGAGTCGAGGATTCCGATGAGGAATTAGGTGACGACGGGTTGTTTTAGGTGCCATTGTGAATTTTTAAAAGTAGAATACGTTGTAATATAGTTTATTCCTAGGTTATGGTAGGTGATGTCTGTCGTATTGTATGGTATATGACTTGCTCTGCTTTCAAGTCGTTTTGGTTGAATGTCAATGGTAACTTTGGCTCAATGACAATGCCTTACTCTAGTTCATTAAGCAAACAATCCTTAACACTAGTACACAAGGACAATTAATAATGAGAATTAAATTGTAATTCGTGGTCATACATGAAATATAACTGGTAAATGACTCGATGTGTGTGATAATGATTTTTGTGTGGCAATCCAAAGACTTGATTGTTGAATTGTAAGTTATAATAGTAGTCTTTAGATACTGATGATAACATGCTATGAAGACGACTATTACTAATTTTACAATGTTATACAAAAGATAGTCTACAAATTAATCCATGCTTTTGTCTATTAGAGTCATTACGGGTCATCATATGTACAAGTAGGATTAGCGGTCATTTTAGTCAATGTAGTCGCCGAGGGACAGAGATACGGGGGCAGCCGATTTACCTTTAGTCCGTTTGCTTCGAGGTTTCCGCAGCAGGGATGCTGGCTTGTGAGATGGATTTTCCAGAGCAGCCATAAGGTCCTCGATGTGTACTGATTGAGGCTTGCCACTTCTCCCTTCGTCGCTCAATGAAGTCAACGCCTTCTTAGCGTCTCGTCGCCGTTGTTCTCGTTCTCGTAACGCAAGCCCCGTCCGTTCCAGCGGTTGCCATTTCGACTTGAGGATACGCCGGATGGCTTCGGGCAGCACGTTGAAATACTGAGCCAAGTCCACAGTACGAAGATGGGGCATCTGAGCAGCAATGTTCTTGACGTCATCCATTTGGTCTCGCGTAAGTTTACGAGTGGGGTTCCACTGACCGTAGCGTTTCTTGATGGAGGCATCGCGCTTTTGCCACTCGGGTACCGGCTGGTCGGGCTTGGCCGGGGGTTTCGGGAACGGGAGTGGGGTGGTTGAAGACAACCATCGTATCAGACGTAACCCCACATTGGGGGAAGTCCATCGTAAACGGTTAATCATCATAAGACAACTAAGTGTGTGATGGTTAGTGAGTGAGAGCGATGTGCGAACCGATCGCAGCCGTTTAACCCCATTGAGATTATAGGAGATGCTTCACCATATATTCACTACTTTCACCAATAAATTCCTCTAATATGTGGATTGTCAAACATTGTTTTAGATCGAGAGTTCAAATAATTAATAAGTAAGTTATTCGCTGTCAATTGTCTAACATTTGGTCCCATTGTTTGCCTCGTCTCCGTAAATCATAATTGATCCGAAAAGATCCCTATGACAATTTCGGAAAATCACCTCCCGTAGATCCCAAGCCCCACTACCTTACCCCACTTCGCCAAACACCAAAATCATAACACAAACGCTGGTGTCACCCCATCGATATCTATTGTTCCGAAATTCCCTATTTCCCTTTTGACTACCTGCAGGACGTCCCCGACAACGGAGTTTTTCGCCACACTTAAACAAACCCACTACACCACAGTTTATCCTTGACCATCGGGCCCCATTCACCCCCCTGTTCCACCTTGTGTTTCGTGTGTGTGTTTTGTTTGAAACGGTGTGATGAACTTTCTCCGGAAGTTTATGGGTACGTCCAAGGAGGAGCCCGAGATCGCTCTGCTCCCGCTGGGACGGTTCTTGTTGACGCGGCTGCCTCGTCTGCCCAAAGGGGCATTTGAGTGTCTATATCCCGATGCCTACGCTCTGATTCGAGGCACGTCTAGTCCCTACTATTACCAGCTCTGTATCCAGCGTGTAGCTGCTGGCGTCGACCCGGCATCGCTGCTGGGAGTGCTCGCTGGCGATGAACTTGATCTGGACGATGATGACGACGACCTGGTACGTCTGGCCACGGGAGCCGACGATGGCACCCATACTCTGGACGAGTGGACGTTTACCATTGGTGAGGATTTGGGGTTTGCTACCTTCGATAACGACCAAGGTTACAAAGTGATTAGTTGGAAGGATGTCAATGGCGACTTGGGAGATAAGTTTGAGTTCACCGTGGACGCCAGTGTGGACAGCAGTCGTGTCGATGACTTTATCCTCATTTTATTCAAGTGTCTCTATGAAGCTACTTATCAGGAACTGCTGGAATCGATTAAGCTGATTGATGATCCCAAGTTGGCGACGCTTGTGGGCAACAAGCCAACCGAAGAATTCGATGATCCCAACTCTATTCTCCTGTACCTTCAGCTGCTGCTGCTGACCAACCTTCAACAGGCTCGCCAGTGGTGATCCCTGGCTCTTCCTCCCCTCCTTAAATATTTCCCTGGGTTGCTATACTGGTGGCAGGACCCCTCCAAGAACCTCCAAAGAACGTCGGGAACGTGTTTTGGAACCGGTTTTTTCCATCTTAATTCATATGCATTAATCTTCTCATCGGGGACAACTTGTCTGTGGTAATTCGGTTTTTCAAACACCCTTACCACAATGCTTCTCTGTTTATCGTTACCATCGTTATCTCCTTATCTGGTAGTTAACGTGGAATCAACAACTCTTTTTCCTCGACTCTTCGGTGGGTAGCAACTTCCCTCCGACCCTTCCGGAAATATATAATTTATATCTATGGCCATGCCCCACCTAACGTAGCGCTTCCATCACCGTCTAAACCCAAACGTCCGCTTCATCTCATCAACCCAAATGATCCGAAACGCATTAAACTTTTGCCACGGCGTCGGCTTGTAGGTTTGAGCATTAAGCTTCCGCATCTTCGCCTCTTGGATATGGGGCGGATCTTCGTAAGGAATGCGGTTGATGCGATGGTGGATGCGTTTAACCCATTCTCGAAACCGAGGCAGCTCAATGAGCTTGCGGTAGAGAAGTTCCTCCAACGACTGGGGCGGAGGCCTCATGGTGGTGGTAAGTAATGCTTTAGGATGGTGAAAATTGGGTGCGGCTCACAATTGATGTTCGCACCGATAGTGGCAGTGACGAACACCTCAACCCAATTGGATTCTCCGGCCTGTCATTTGCCAGGGATTGTTTGAACGTGCAGTGTTGATTTGTTAATGATCACCGACTCCCAGCTTAACACGATTGCCCTTGGGTTTGGGTTTGCCCTGATCTTGTTGATCTTGGTGTACCACACCATCCTGACCAACGTCAAGGCGTTGGAAAAGAAGAAGAACTAAGGCCCAGGAGGGGACGCCCCTCGTTGACGTGATGGACTTTCCTGTTCATGACGTGTATCGTGTATATTAGATATGATTATGAAATACGGTTAATATTATGATCCATTTTCTATTTGACAATTACTGAGACTGTATTTGATAGCTATACTACAAAAATACGATGAATTGATGAAATTGATCTTCAGTTGGGTAGTTATGACCGGCTTTGTAGATCACTATATCTCTACGTGTTGGCTGTCAATTTAACGATGATTTCTAATAGTTGTACTGTAATCCTTCCCATTACACGCGTCTTACTTGATAATAAAATGGAATAATAAAGGTCGGAATCAAACAAAATACAAATACTTACTCCCGGGATAAACCCAATAAGTCATATTAAATGAAAGTTCACGTCAATTAGCTACAAGATCACTTTAGGCTTGCAAACAGATATAGCCATTGAATATAACCAGTCATCAAATAAAATCAATTCGCCAACACAATGTGGGGTAATGGAATGATGAAAAGACAATTTCAATACATCTACAAGACACGTAAGCTCCAATTATATCAACCATATAGTCACCTTTGCTACAATACTATGTTCAGTGCACTAATCTACCGTATCAACAAACACCTACTCACCAACAAAAACACACACGATAAACAAAAATATCTCTTATAAACAATTCACAACTCACTTTATTCAATTGTCTTTATTATTACCGTCGACGAGCATCACCACCGTGCCATCACCTGCACAGGTCGCTCTCACTTTTCGCCACCATTTCGCACCCGCGAACCCACCAACTCCAATACCAACCATGGCTGACAGATACTCGTTTTCGTTAACGACATTTTCCCCCAGGTAAGTGGACTTTACTGACAGTGTGGAGAACAGCTCCTTTAAGACATGAGCCAATGATTTCCGTTGGGTTATCTCTACGGGGGATGGCGACGGGCTACCCCATCAATTGGTGTCCAATTACTAACATCGTGTAGCGGCAAGTTGGTCCAGATCGAATACGCCCTCAATGCGGTGAAACAAGGTGTCACCACCATTGGCATCAAGCTGGGCAACGGGGTGGTGTTGGCCACCGAGAAAAAGGTCAACTCGCCCCTCGTCCGTACCGACATCGCCACCACGTCCAAGGTCGAGCTTATCACCCCCGACATCGGCATGCTGTACTCGGGGATGGGGCCCGACTTCCGGGTGCTTGTCGACCGGGCCCGCAAGTTGGCCCACACCAATTATAAGCGGGTGTACAACGAGTACCCGCCAGTAAGAATATTGGTACAAGAGATTGCTAAAGTGATGCAAGAACTGACCCAGCTGGGGGGGATTCGTCCCTTTGGGGTATCGTTACTTGTGGGTGGCTACGACCAGCACAGCCAGGAGTTCCAGTTGTACCAAGTGGACCCGCTGGGGTCGTACTTCCCTTGGAAGGCCACTGCCATTGGTAAGACGTCGAACTCGGCCAAGACGTTCTTGGAGAAGCGGTGGACGGAAAACTTGGAGTTGGAAGATGCCATCCACGTGGCGCTCTTGGCGCTTAAGGAGTCGGTGGACGGCGAGTTGACCGGCGACAACTTGGACATTTGCATCGTGTCCGACCCCCAGGAGAACGCGTTGGGGTTCCGCGGCACCGATGTCGAGGGCCCCCGGTTCAGAAAGTTGTCGGCGGACGAAATCAATGATAGATTGGATGCGTTGTAATGATAATGATACATTTTGCGGAGTTAGCGTAGTCAATATAACTCATAGTAAATTCAGATTAGGCGTTGTCCCAATTGGTGGTTTTGAGCACTGAGCTTTCACCCGATAAAGTGCGAACTATGTGATAATCCGATGACCATCGCGAACCCCATCCATCAATCAATCACTCCCATAATATTCGATGGCCAAAGGGAAATCCAAGAAGAAAGCCGGGGCTGCGGGACTGAATCTGTCCAAGAGAAGCCACCAGAAGGTTTTAAATGCGTTCCAGAGAGCCGAGCGTGAAGAGTACGGCTCGTCCGACAACGACGACGCTGACTCCGATGAGGACACCCACCGAGTGATTGGCGGGGTATTGGATGCCCGCCGGTTCTTGGGCGAAGACGGCGACAACCACGGTGACTTTTCCGACTCGGAAATCGACTCTGACGCTGCGTTGGGCTCCGACGACGACTACGACGTCCTCAACTCAAAGTTTTCGCAAACGCTTAGAGATAAGGCCAAACGGCGACGGCTTGCGGAAAAGCGGGGCGAAGAATACCATAGCAGCAGTGACGACAACGACGATGAAGGTTATGCCAGTATCGACGAGCTGGAGATGGTGCCGCTTTCGGTAGCGTGGGATATGGACGATGCTGATTTGGCGAAGCAAACCGGTGATGTTGTCCTCGACGATCAGTGGGAACTGGAGTCGGAATCAGAACTGCTGAGTCTGAGTGACTCGTCGGATGATAGTCTGGACGACGAGCTGGACGTGTTTGAAGGGTTTGACGACGATAACGACGTCGACTTGACCAAGACGATGGCTCTGCTCCACCACGAAATCGAACTGGAGAAACCCAAGCAACCCAAGAAGCTTATCCACGAAAAGCGTGATGAAAACGAATACGCTTTACCCACTAACGGAGCTAAATTGCTGCTCCAGGACATGTTGGGCGTAGTGGCTCAACCCGATGCCGTGTTGATTGATCGTGACACCACTCCTCTTGCTGTTCCTTTACCCAAACGGATTCAACAACGTCATGATCGGGAAGCGGCGTTCGAGTTGACGAGAAAGGAGATTGGCAAGTGGTCGGAATCGATCTACGCTAACCGGGAAGCGGAAACACTCAAGTTCCCCATTGCCCCCGAACCCGAGCTCCCGCTGAAGGCTCTTACCTTCCGGCAAGAAGCTACTCCTACTACTGACCTTGAAAAGAAGATCGAGCTGGTCCTTAAGCAGCTGGCGCTTTTGGATGAACAAAACGAAGCTACTTTCGAAGAGATCCAAAAGGCGAAATTGCTGCCAGAAGACTTGCGCAAGCGGACCGCTGAACTCAGACAAATGCGGGAACTTATGTTCCGGGACGAACAACGGGCTAAGCGGTTGAAGAAGATCAAGTCGAAGCTGTATCGTCGGATCCTCAAGCGGGAACGGTTACGTAACGCTGACTTGGTCGATGAACTTGAAGGTGACGAAGAAGGCGACGACTGGGAAGATGCCGATGATAAGGACATGAAGCGGGCCGAAGAACGGATGCTGCTTAAACACAAGACTCAAGGTAAATGGGCCAAGCTGATGATCAAGCTGGGGCTTCTGAAGGATGCCGATTCGCGGGCTGAACTCGAAGAGATGTTGAGACAAGGGGAACGGTTACGGGAAAAGCAAATGGGTCACGCTGAAGGTGACCAGAGTGATCTGGGAGTGCTGGACATCGAACAAGAATACCAAAAGGATGATGCCGTGGCTGAAGATGCCTTACGGTCTCGGTTGGGTAAAGGGGTGCTTGCTATGAGTTTCATGAAGAAGTCCCAGGAAAAGCAAAGACAACAGAACCTTGCTGAAATCGAAGAGATGAAACAACTTGAGGAAGGCTACGAACCGTCGCTGGTCAACCAACACATTAATATTGGTAGACGGGTGTACACTCCGGGAGCTGCTGCCACCAAGGAAGAAGCCGAACGAGTCAACGCTGAGCTCGAACAGTTTGCTGAAGATAACCAGCTGAACCTGTTGGAACTGAAGCTCCGGGGTCGGGACCGAGTGGTAGAAGAAGACTCCACCACCGATGCTAATGACCAATCGCAACCAGCAAATGAAGAGTTTGCTGATGGCGCTAATCCTTGGCTTCAAGTGAAACTGGACAAACACCTGGGTCCCAAGCTGACGAAGATTCACGTGGTTGACGAGTCGCTGTCGAAGCTTGCTAAAGCTGCGGCTAAGATTGCCAAACTGAAACGGTCCAAGCACCAGGAAAAGGAGCTGTTGATCGATATCGAACTGCACCAATTGCGAGCCGGAGATAACGATGATGGTGACGATAGTGACGACGGTAGATTTGTTCAGAAGGATCTCATTTCCGAAGCGTTTGCTGGTGATGATGTTGTCGCTGAATTCGAAGCGGAAAAGCAACAAGTGATTGCCGACGAAGACGATAAGGAAGAAGACATCACTCTCCCTGGTTGGGGTGATTGGGCCGGTGATCTGGCCCCGCAACAGAAGCGGCGCAAGGTGGTTCGCAAGATCGATGGCGTGGTTCAAGCCGACCAGCGTCGGGATAAGGACTTACAACGAGTGATCATCAACGAAAAGGTCAACAAAAAGAACCTCAAATACCACTCGCTGGCGGTGCCGTTCCCTTACGAATCTCAAGAACAATACGAACGTCTGTTGCGGATGCCTCTTGGTCAAGAATGGACGTCGAAGCGGGCTCACCAACGGATGACGACGCCGAGAGTGCTTATCAAGCAAGGGACGGTGATTGACCCGTTGAAGGCTCCTTTCAAGAGTAAATAAGCCATGATAATGACTGCACATAATTAAACCACAATCTAGGTAATACAAGTAAAAGATTTCAGTAATGGCTCGCTTATCACCAAGGTTAGCTTTTAATCATAACTCATATATTCATCTATCAGGTAACTCATAATAATACTGCCAGCGTTGGTCGTTGTTTCAAATCCATGTCGTTATTGGCAACTTTTCACATTCATGGATATAAATGAAAAATCACAGTCATAGTAATACAATCATCAAGTGGAAACAGCAGACGAGTTTTGGAGGCGACGACACTCGAATTCGTGGCTATAGTCACCCACCAAGTCCCGGAACCGGTGAGGCGAAAGCAACGCAAGACTGACACGAGCCTGGTGACGAGTAGCAGGCAATTCCGGAGGCGTCGACACTTGGGGTGGTTGTGGTTGTTCCATACGACGTTTCACTTCGTCAAACACGTCGATGGAAAACTCATCAAACTGGGTTTCCAGTAACCGTTTCCACTTCTGTTGAGCTTGAGCCGTGCGGGATTCATCAGGCAGCGCTGCCCCTAATACTTCGTTCAGGGTACGAAGAAATTGCTTAAGAAGCCGATGGTGATGTTGGAGATTGGTTTCACTCATACAGGTTTCATTCAGAAGCGGCGGCGGGGGGTTTGCTAGGGTTTATAGCATGCTGAAGGTTATCGGATTGTACCTTGGAGTGTATGCAGGCACGTGGTCCTGAACTGAAGTGGAACACCTCGTAAAGGTGCCGAGGTTGCGATGGGGCTCTAGTGCAGTTGCTATTTGTCGTGGCCCCACCGGCTTCCAAGGCAGGAACGTTAGCTTCGGTTACCGCCTTGCTGGTGTAACCGACAGCTTCCGTAACCGTTAGGAGACCAGCTCATCTCGACCCTGTCCTGAAGTAGAGGTAGACATTTGTGGGGTGCAGTATGGTTACAGTAGTGGGAATGTAAGGGGAATGTGAGGGGACCACTTTCAAAGTTGATGGAGGGTTGATGGAAGTAAAAGCTAATGAGGCTTTGGTGGGTTTCTAATAGCGCCTTTGATACCATTATGATTGCTTTTTTTTCAATGGTGGTGGGGCGATGGTTCGAAAGACCTTGATAATAGGTAGCCTACACACGACTCTGGTGAGTATATGAAAATGTCTAAGATATACATGTAACGACATCTCGTTGGATTCTTGCTATACGCAAATAGAGATCGATCGGCGGCAATCTAGCTTCGGCATGTGGGGAGTTAGATATTTAGAAAGTTCTTTGACGTCGACAAGACAAGTTGAAGAGTAGGTAGTAACAACGCGAGCTACATTTGAAAATAAAGTTAGTGACCATCTAAAATTGTTGTATGGTGATTAGTTTGAAAGGACAACGTGATGATAATACTATATTTTCATCTAGAAGTTTCATTTACTAGGTGGCTGACTTAAGGTCATCGAATTATGAGCTCCACGTAGTCACCCCCAGATCAGATGATGACTTCTTTTTTGCCTCCCTCGCTCAAGGGAGTAAGTTCGATTTCTTTTGAAAATGGTAAAATTTGTAAACTTCCACTCACCACCCCAAAAAAATACATGACACCAACCTTCCACCACCCACCACTACATGACCAACCGATTACCAAACAGTTCCATCCAACGGTGGCGGCTTCGACGAAGCCGTCATCGAATTCCGCCAAGGTTCGATCGGGTTCCACGGAGGCAATATGGGGCCGTAGGGAGCCGTGCTCACGTGACCGCACCGGCGACTATCAAAAGCGATCAAAATTTTCCACCGATCCTTAGAGTACCAACGCCACCAAGATGAATCCTGCCGTTACCAACTTGGTATTGATGCTTACCATGATGCAAGTCGCCAAGAAGCTCGACTTCGAGGACCCCCAGGTGTTGTTCTACGCGCGGGTCGGCTACATCTCGTGCCAGGTGATCGCCCTCGTGGTGTACCTTATCACCCGGGCCAAGATTAACTCCAAAAACGATATGGTGACGCTTAAGTACGTGGAACCGGCTAACCCCTTTGGTGGTGAAGCTGCGCCCAAGGCCACTGTCACCACCGTCAAGGAATACGACTTGAAGCAAGTCGACACCCAAATCAAGGGCATCTTCACCGGGATGGCGATGTTGGGGTTCATGCACTTGTACATGGGCTACACCAACCCGTTGCTCATGCAGTCGATCTCGACGGTGAAGCTGGCTCTCGAGCTGAACATCGTCAAGATCCACGTGTGGGGCACTCCTGCCACCGGCGACTTGAAGCGTCCGTTCAAGCTGGCCCCGGGCTTCTTGCAACAGTTCATGGGCGGCGACAATGAAGTCAAGACCGACAAGCAATCGGTGGAGGCTGCGGAAAAGGCTGGCGCCGGCGGGGTCAAGGAAGACTAGTCTAATTAATAGAGTATGTACCATATCGACGACTAACTATGACTGGTAGTGTAGAGTCATCCATGGTGATGTGTTTAGATGTCTGTGAATGTGTCTGTCGGCACCATAACTTGTGCAGGCTTGTGTCTTGGTTTAGTGTGATGAGTTGTAGGAGTATGGCGTGGTGGTGTTTACCATTTAGTCCTTGAGATGACGTGTTATGAAGGTTGAAAATTGTAAGACAATCCAAAGATATCTTTATCGTAATTTCAGTAAATGGTGATAAAGCATCAACTCCATTTAGGTCTCAAGGTTTATGGGGTATGGATCAACGTAGTCTGACATCATGGTACCAGAAATCCCACCCTTAAATGTAGAATTAGTCTTGTTGAGGCAAGGCCACGTCAATTGTAAATGAACGTGTCGAGCGTGTGGTGTCTGAAATATCGTTAATGTCCGCATCGTGACGGTTGCAATCAGGTTTTACTTTTGGTCGATGATGTCATAGCTAATTTCAATAGTAACCAAGTGGGGAGACTTACCAGCCTTGACAACGATACCAATTCATGTGAAATCATTTTCTTTGGTGTTACGAGCAAATTGGCCAGTTAAGATCTAGTCAAATCTAACGGTGACAGTTAACGTCTTTTTCGTATCCTAATTATTCCGGCGAGGCTGGCTGTCAGATTTATCTTTATCTCTGTCGTTGTCAAGGTGCATACGCAGTGGCATGGTCATGAGGTGAGAGGGGATGCGGGAAGGCTGGGAGAGCACGGAGATAATTGGCTGGTGGGGTTTTTTTCCACCAGGGGCGAAATTGCGACGATATATAAGGCAGCCGATCTGCCCCCTAGTAGAATCAGATAAATTACAATCAATTGAAATATGTCTTCGTGCTCTTGTTCCGGTAACACTGGTGGCCAATGCCAATGCCAAGGTGAATGCAAGTGTGACCACTGCAAGAAGTAAATAGCGTTAGCTTAATACACATGCTGGTACCACAAAGGTTGTAGGACACTAATGGTTATGGAGGAATGGTGACTACTAGTATATATACGGTGATGACTAAGTCAAGTGTGACTTAGGGTGACTGGGATTGACTAGGGTCTAGTTGGGTATGACTCAGTTCGACTGAGTAAGACTACGGTTGACTGGGTGTGACTATCAACTATGACTCCATGATTCCATCACTCTTACCACTTGACTCTTGACTCAGTGAGATGGATACGACTTTAAGTGAGTTGATTCTGAGCACCAGACACCACCATCATCGATATTTCTTTCAATTATTAGCCATGGGAGGCTAGATCCCTGTTACGAGTATTTTAATTGCCATTTAGCATGGCTTAGCCATCGTTAACCTATTTCAGGTCGGTTGAGATCGATTTAACGAGATCGGGGAAAAAACATCCTAGGGCTTTAATCCCCATTTGGTCTCGAACGAAAGATCCCCATCCATCGACATTGGATATTAAAGTTATCTTCGCCATCTCTCTATCCTACTAATTATATAATTACAACAATGACATCGTCGTACCGGTGTAAAATGTCTAGACGACATGATGCCATAGTGCCGACAGTGATTGGTGGTGGACGACTACAGTTGGCTACAGCAACTGTTTGCCGCTGGCTACGATAAAGTGGTGATGAGAGGCTGGTTGCGGGGAAGGTAAAGCCGGCGGCTCCGGGTGCCGTCCCCGATTAGGTGATTTAACTAAGATCTTCGCTGGCTTATCGCGGCACGTGGCTGCGCCGGTTGCCGCCAGCGGCAATAAATACATCATCGCTCATTATCTATAGTCTTACAAAATACCCACCAAAAAAACACAACGTATACCCACGTAACATAAAACAAAAGTCGTCATAACATGCAAAGGCCTGGAAAGATGCTAAGGGTGGTCGTTACAAGATGAATGTCGTACCCGCACTCGGGGCCGGGGCACCTTCCAGGGTTGCACCAGACCGAGGCTATCTACGACGCCGGCGTCGACCCCGCCGCTCCCCGGGACCGGCCGTGGTAGCGAGGCGGCAGCACCAGCTCCAGCAGGGGCAGGAACGTCGCCGCCGTATAGGGGTTGAACTTCTTGGGCGCCAGGTACTCGGGGATGTCGGGACAGAACTCCATGTCGTCCTCAATATCAAACAGCTTCAGGAGGTAGTAGCGGAAGCGCGGGTTGGCGAACGAGTAGCTCAGCATCACCAGCGACACCAGGCTCGGCGTCAGTGCTTGCGAGAACGTCGGCAGCGATGCTGGCGACGTGTACTGTTGATAGGTGTTGTTGTTGTAGTAGGCCATGGAAACCAAAAGGGTGGGGGAAAATATGCGCTGAAAGCGTCGAAGCCACTGCTTAAATAAATTCCCTCCTACATGAGCGATTGGGCCACGCACGTTAGCCGTCTGCATATAGGTGCACCCTATCTTCGTGAGGGGTCCCCAATGATTATGCCCGTGATTTTTGTAAAAATTGCAAATGGTGGTGGTGGCAGTTAGTGGGAACTCCCAAAACGTAACTGAGGAGTCGGGGTCATCGGAGTTATGGGGTTAGGGCGGCATTGTCGTGGTGATGGGTCGTCTGGGACAAATGTTGGCGATGCGCCCGACAAAAGCAACGCAGCCACCAATCAGCGAGGGGACGTCCGTTCGCGCGCTACAAACGCATGACCCCGTGCATCTTCTAGAAATTGGCTCTGGGGATAGCAGGTTCCAGGCGAACGCCGCGGGGGACGTACTGCACATAGTCGTTTACGTCACCAGCGCGAAATGAACGAAAAAAAGAAATCAACGAAAAAAGGTCGGTGTCGTCGATTGTGGGTGGCAGGCGCGATTTTTCTCCCCACACTCTAAAAATCGAGACTTTCTTCTATTTTTCGTCAGCGAAGCTTCGGTGTGCACGGGGCTCATAGTACAGCGAACAAACCCGATTGTCCTCGAACCTTCCATGAGCACCGATGGCCTTCCATCCAGTCGCCACCAACCAGTCTCCATTAGTAAGCTTCCATGGAATTCTACCGCTCTATATAGTCTCAGCAATCTCGTCACATCACCAATAAACCTTTCCCCTTTATCTTCCCATGTTGCAATACGAGAACTACTACTACCTTGAGCCCGAAGTGGTGCTCGTACCCACTCCGGTGTCCCAAGGCTCCTGTTGCCAAGTTGGTAGTGCCAGAGAAGCGGCTCGAGCAGAAGCGGCTCGCCGAGAGTTGGCTCGCCAACGAGAAGTGGCTATTCACAACGAGATCATTCGTCAGCAACAGTTGGCTCAACAGCGAGCTGAGGAAATCGCCCGCCAGCAAATGGTAGAAGAGATTGCTATCCAAATTGCTAGACAACGTGCTGAAGAAATTGCCAGACAAGAAGCTGAAGAGTTGGCAAGACGACAAGCTGAGGAATTGGCTCGTCGCCAACAACAGGCTGCTGAAGAAAGAGCTCGCCGTCGGGCTTACGAAGCGGCTGTCAGACAAGCGCAAATCCAAGCTCAAAGAGAAGCGCAAAGACAAGCAGAAGCCGAAGCTCAAGCTAAGGAAGCAGCGAGACAACGCATGGAACAGATGCTCCAACAACAAGCCGAGCAAATGCTTCAACAACAAGCCGAGCAAATGATCAAGCAACAAGTGGAAGAAGTGGCCAAGCAACGGGCTTACGAACAAGCGGTTCAGGCTGCTGCTGCCACCAATCGCCGCCAACGCCAACCTCGAGTGTTGACTCGTGAAGATGCTAAGCGTTACGTGGTTATCCTCAAGGGTGTGAACCACTCCAAGTTGAATGTGCTGTACTTGCGTGACGAAAACCAAGTGGTGGTGGAATTGGGCGAGAAGTTACCCGGTTACTCCACCACTGATACCGTTTCCATTAACTTTGCTGAACCTGTCGATGGTTACAATGTTGTTGGTCAAGTCATTGAAGGTGACTTGGTATTGACATGTCCCAAGAAGCACACTGCTGCGTTGATCATTGCTCCTACTACAATTGAGGCTAAGGAAGCCACCCCTGCTGCTACTGAAACTACCACCAAGACTAACGACGTTAAGAACACCGAAGATGTTGATGCTCAAGACGATGCTGCTGAAGAATCCGAGGCAGAAACAGCATCGACGACCCAAGAACTGGATTGGGAAAACGTTAACGACGATGCCGACGAAGCTGAAGACGACACTACTGAAACCAACACTACTGAGGTAACCTCCAAGTCTGAAGTTCGAGAACCCGAGGTGGAAGAACCAGCAGAACCCGAGATTGAGGAGCCTGAAGAAGCAGTTGCCGTTGAGGTCACCGAAGTCGAAGCCCTCGAAAGAAAACGTCGTCTGTCGGAACTGCTGGAGTCGGAGGAAAAGAAGATCAAGTCACAGCAAAGTCTGCCTAATGTCAAGCCAGTGGTGGTACGCCATGTGACTCTCGAAGAAATCGAGGATGCTGATTTAAGCCTGTAATGACGTGATGTTTTTTTGATGAAAAGTTTAGTATAAGGTTTTTTTAATGTCTTTTTTTTTTAATGCAATAATGTGACTCAAATAATTGTAGACGCTACGGCCATATAGCGATAAATCAATTAATGCTTGGTTCAATCTTGAACGTAGACGTTGAATAGACGTCGGTCGACTGGCCTACGTAAATGTTAAAGAACTGGTGTATTTTAGTACTATGTAGCAGGCAATAGAATATCAACCAGATTCAAGCCCAAATTGTCTCCTGATTGTTTAGAGAATCAACAAGTTCAAAGTGTTTCTTAATACAAGAATGGTTGAATATCCTCTCATGGTGTAAGTCAAAATCCAAAGCCCAAAATCACCTCTTCTCTGTCATTTCAACTGAAATACAAGTTCAGGTTCTTTCTGCGTTCACGAGGAGGATCGCTACTATCACTAGGTACCAGTTCACCCTTGCTGCGATGCAGATGGGGGAAGTAGACCACATTGATTGGAGGCAAGTAATAAACGTTCAGAATGGGGAAGTACTTGTAGCGCAGCAGGGTCAGCAAATCGTGGCTATCATTCCCCAGAGCGGAAAGGGCATCGGGAACCAGTTCCAGCGCTTCTCGTGAAGGTGGTAGTCGAGCATCGGAATCATCCAGTTGATCATTGTTATCGTTCGGGGGTGCTGGAGTGGCACTACCATCATTGTCAAAATTAGCGTCATCACCCGGTTCGAGTCCACCACTGATGGCAAGCTTATACGACTGTTTGCTGTACAGCAGCCGACCTCGTATTAGCATATCTTCCCGATCAGCGTAGAAACTAGGGTTACGACCACGGACAATGATGGGTTCCAGCTTAAGTTCACAGAGCAAGATCTCGTTGGTTTCGCCACCACCAGTACCACTAGCTCCCGAAGCTCCGGCGAGCCCGGGGTCTTCTTCGTAGTAGTCATCATGGTACAAGTCTGCCACCACCGCCAGAAGTTTGACGATCAAATGGTAATAGTTTTGAAAGTTCAGATGCCCGTTATTGGGAGTGGCACTCTTGAATTGACACTGCTTGATGACAAAGTATTTGTCGACCACGCCATTCTCCACTGGCTGGTCATCATTAAGGAGAATAATGTGTTCGGAGTTGAGGATCTGTGACGGCACCACCGTATCATCGCTAGACGTGGTCACTTGGGCTCGTTTCTCCTTTTCCGTTTCCTTATAGAGATCCCGAATCTTGATGCTCACGTCGGATTTGCTGGTTCGAGGCATCTTGGTTCCCGCAAGCACTTCGAGCTTAAAGTACTTGATGACCCGAGTGATGGTATAGCCGAAATCCAGGGTCTGTACTCGAAGAAGAGGCAGGGGGAATTTGATTCCCAGGATCTGCATATTCATCGAGATTTGGATATAGTTACGGCGATAACACAGAATCACCGCTGGCGCCACGGGACCGGAATCAGCACTGGAGCCGTCCGATTGCACTGAGGCAAGATAGTTGTTATTATCAATGTCATTAGTGAGGAAACGACCACTGAGAAATCCCCCAAATGTCACTTTGACGGGATTATTATCCTTATCAACAATGGTAAAGTTCAGAGTGACGGCATTCGGCTGGGGTTTAAGGTCAAGCAACCGGCGGAGGTGGTGGGTACGATAGTCAAACTCCACTTCCCGTTTGATGGGTTCTTTACGACGTTGTTTGCGCCTCAGCGTCTCTCGTGGCGGTGGAGGATGAGCATAGTTTAATGGGGTCAGCGTCGTCGCCAGTAACAGTCCTGGAGGTGGGGTTGCCACCGGAGGAGCTCCTCCATAACCACCAAACTGAGGAGGCATCGCTACCGGAGGATAGTTCTGTAAATGACCGGGAACGTGCGGTCGTTGGTTAGTATTCAGTCCCGTAGCTTCAACGGGAATAAACCCAGCGTAATGGTTATGGGTCATGAAATTGGCCAAAACTTCCTCGGCCACCGCTCCGGGCAGAGGCAGCATCAGTTTGGCAAGCATCGGCGGGGGCTGGAGCTGGGCCCACGTCCAGTCGGCGTTGATGTCGGGGTCGGCCACCCGAGGTTGGAGCGGTTGCAGCTGGTCAGGGTGGAGGATATCGGGAAGGAAAAGCTGAGCCAAGTCGTCCAAGCGTTCGCTGGAGTCCATGGTGAGTGGTGGTGATTGTTGTCCGAGAGTTGCGGCGCAAAGACGGCGTCAAAAGTGGGTTGATGGCAGCTGAGAAGTCGGTTTTGTGGGGTCGATGGCGCCGCGAACAAATAATGTGACGTTACCTAGCGTTTATATGCAGGGACAAAGGGAAAAAAAAAGAGAACGATTAAATTATATCGTGCACCCCTAATCTACCGTGGCTACTAACTCACCAATTAATGAATGACAAAGCAACGACACCTCACACGATTTTCCGATGGGTTACCTATTGGGGTTCATGGGACGTGTCGACGGAGGAGTCGGCAAATGTCGCGTGGGGCGAGGTCACTGGGGCTGTGTGCCGGAACTACATAAAAGTGTAACCTGAGGTTGCATTGGAAGTGTCGGTCATGGTAAGCCCTGTTCCGTCAGGGGGGTCCCCTCTTCTCCGGGTTCCATGTACTTCATTTTCCCCCACTTCCACTGATTCGGAGAAAATACGTCATCGTTCGGTTGTTCCATTCCAGGTACACATCGACTAAGAAAGACTGTCAATGATGAAGAATTATTGATAACTAACTCACTGAAACAAAGAAATAAACGGTTAATAGCCTGGTACGTTTCCCAAGATGTATATAACGTTGTAAACAAAAGGAGCCAGAACTTTGGTAGTATGTGTCACCGTTAACTGACGTTAACTGACACTTCGTGTCGGTACCGTTTTTCACCCACCAGAGATCGATGCGAGGAAATCTCGTCGAGCCACAACCTCTAGCAGCGGAAAAACCTCCGGTTGCGGCTGGTGAGAGAACGGCCGCGTCGATTTCAGGGTTCTGCTTTTGCTGCCGCCGAACACGTCAAATGCCCGTTACCGTGCACACTAAGTCCGGCAAACCTCTGGGTCAAGAACTGTCGTGTCTATATCCTCATGGGGTAAGAGGTTACCAGCACTGGCATTAGGCGTTGGCAAAAAGTGTCTGCGTAAATGGGTTGGCGAAACTGCCGTCGGTTGGGGGACGAGATCATCGGCTTGCTGGCATCGGGCATCTCGCTGCACCCAACTTGAGCCGAGCTATCTCCGAATCCGGATCTTGTATTTGAAGCGGGGAGGTAAGTTTCACACGAGGTTTCAAATGTCGTGATTTTCTTCGAGGTTTATGTGGTGGACAATGGCGAAAAGGCTGATATGACAATGAACGGCGTTTGAGGATGGCCACAGAGAGGAGGGGGACCCCGGGGTGTGGTGCGAGCCGAGGCTACGGAGGCTCGATGCGTCCCGCGGCGCGGTGACGTCAGCGAAAAAGCGAAGCGACAGGTGGAACGAAGGCACCAGTTGATTCACCTGCGGTGGTCAGGGGAGATGAAACACCCTTCAGTACCATGTAAACGTCAACGATAACCACCGAAAAAGTGATGTGTCTTACTGTAGGGTGTCACCATTCACACAATGGGTGTAGGCTGGCTGGGGGGACAACGACGCACACCTAAAAATAGGCCGCTCGCCGTTAGCAGAAAATACTGTCCCAGCACGACCCTAAGGCTCCCCCCAAAGCTTCCCTGCCCTGCCATGGCTAAAGCCCTAGCAAAGCTGTCGGTTATGATCTCGAGCGCACTCCGGGGCAGGGTCGTGCATGGGCACGAAAAACTATATATTACACTACCCGATTGCCCCACCGGTCCCCTGGCCCATGTCACCCTACCCCGGACGCACTGCCCACACGGTGTACGGCCAGGATTTCATCATCGACAACCACTTTCTGATCATCAAGGAGTTGGGGCATGGCGCCTACGGCATCGTGTGTAAAGCCCAGTACCAGAATGGCTCGGAGACGTCCTACGTCGCCATCAAGAAGATCACCAACATCTTCAGCCGCAAAATCTTGTGCAAGCGGCTGTTGCGGGAATTGATGTTGTTGCAGTTCTTTCGCGGCCACAAGAACATCACCTGCTTGTATGACTTGGACATTATTCCCGATCCCGTTACCGGTTCGTTTAACGATGTCTATCTCTACGAGGAGTTGATGGAGTGCGACATGAACCAGATCATTAGGTCGAAGCAACCGTTGACCGACTCCCACTACCAGCTGTTCATCTACCAGATCCTCTGTGGGCTCAAATACATCCATCTGGCCGACGTGCTCCATCGAGATCTTAAACCGGGAAACTTGTTGGTCAATGCCGATTGCGAACTCAAGATCTGTGACTTTGGTCTTGCTCGCGGGTTTAGCGAAAACCCCGAACAGAATGCCGGGTTTATGACCGAGTACGTCGCTACTAGATGGTACCGGGCTCCGGAAATCATGCTCCTGTTTACCAACTACACCAAGGCCATCGATATCTGGTCCGTGGGTTGCATTTTGGCTGAGCTTTTAGGAGGTAAAGCCCTCTTTCGGGGTCGGGATTACGTGGATCAATTGAACCAGATTCTCCTCATTTTGGGTACTCCTCCTGAAGAACTGTTAGTGAAGATTGGTCTGCTTCGAGCCCAGAACTACGTGCGGTCGTTGCCGTATATGGCCAAGGTACCGTTTCTGGAGTTATTTCCCGAAGCTAATCCCGATGCCATCGACTTGTTGGAAAAGATGTTGACGCTTGACCCCTTTGAACGGATCACGGCTGAAGAAGCTCTTGAACACCCTTACCTTCGGGTATGGCACGATCCTAATGACGAACCGGTGTGTCAGGTCAAGTTTGACTTTACCTCGTTCGAAAAGGTCGACGACATGGCGGAAATGAAGCGGATCATCATTCGTGAAGTGAAGAACTTTAGGGAGTTTGCTCGAAAACCCATTGAAGAACAACAGCGCGAGCAATTGAAGCTTCAATTGAGCCACGAACAAGCTCAACAGCACTACGAGCAACAGCAACAGCAGCAAAAACGCCATCGTCAACGTCAACAACAACAACAACAACAACAGGCCCAACAACAAGCTCAACAACATCACCAACAGCAGCAACACCATCAACAACAACAGGAACAACAACACCACCAACACCAACAACAACAACAACACCATCACCACCAACAACAACAACATCACCTCAACCAGGCATTACCCCCGCAACACCAGCAATATCCGTACCACATGGACTTCCAAACCCCGCAATCGGCTCAGCTATACAACGTGCTGCTGCTGCCCGGCTTCCCCTCGAGCCACGTCAACACTACGGCAGAGTACGCCAACAACGTTAGCTACGAGCAGCCTCCTCGCCCCCAGGAACTCGAGGACTTTATGTTTGCCAACCAGCTGGCACTGGACTTGTTCCGCTTGGAGGAAGAGCTTGGGTTTGGCATGGACGGACATGGACAGGGGTTTCATTAGCATACTACGAACTGAACGAAGCACGCGAGCTACCACTTTTTTACATAGTCTAATTAATTTGCAAGCTCAACCTTTTTCTTTCGCCGTATTCCCAAGCTACTTTTACTTTGGTATCTCTTTTGTGTGGCTCGAAAATCGATAGTTAATTTTAGAAATTTTTCATCCACATGTTTACCTCATCGTTGCGTTGCCGACGCACCACGACAAATAGAGAAAAAATATATTTCCCAAACTGTTAGGTTAACCCATCGAGGCACAGGTGCGAGCATGAAAATTGCCGCAAGCTTCAATCTAATCAGGGTCCAGGTTAAAAACTAAAATCCAATAAATTAGCTCAATATCATATCCGTGGTGTGCTGTAGATACAGGGCGATCAAAGCCACAGTTCGATGTGTCTCACATATTTCCTGCTGTGGCTAGCCGCCCCGCGGGCATTGGTGAAAAAGCATCATGGCTTTTCCCCTGAGCCAGCCTTACCGAAAAGGGGGGGATGAGAATTGCACGGCGTTTGCCAGGGCAAGACAAGCCAGCGACACTGAGTTATTTTCTACGTGATGCCGACACAGGCTTTATCCAATCGCCAATGGGGTTGGCCCGATACGTCCCTGGGCTGTGTAAACTTGTTGACATTTGGGTTGCTGGGGATATCCTGTGACTCAGCAACAACAACAATGTCTCCGGCTAAAATTAAAGTATATTGTAGCAGAATGAGTTAGGTCGTTAGTGGTAGTAATTACGATGAAGCTGAATTCGTAAATTGGCCGGAGTTGTTCACCAACAATTCGTGGGTGCAGATAGAGAGACGCACCCTGCCTCATGCGACATATTTGTAAGACCATCTGGCACCACCCATCGCCGTCTGCCTATCACTGCTTCCCAGGACCTTTTGCATTTACCAATTACAAGTTGTTTGATTTATTCCAGGCTTGAAGATGGCATTTCAGAAGGTCTCTAGCTCAAGTCTTGCTTGGATTGAGGGGTTGAAAGGGTTTGCATGACAGAAAGAATATCTCAAGCAAGTGATGAAATCGATGAGACGGACATTAATATTCAGAGGTCTGCAAGTTTTGATGATTTCACTATGATGTGATGCTGATTTCATCTCAATTTAACCAATTCAAAGCAAGAGTGAGTTGAAGTTTACTTTCCTGTTTTTATCATTGAATATGGTGATATTTGGGAGATACCATGAATACTCGACATTTCAAGTCAAATTACAATCCAGTGATATTACAGACTAGTGCTTCTTGAATTCTTCTTTCGGGTCAAATATGTTGATACACCATCATTCAGAGAACCAAGGGGAATCTTACCTGATTTAACAAGTATTGCCAAAGCTGAATCAAATTATTTGTTAATGCTGGAAGCAAAATTTGAACTCAATGGATTGACAAAGAAAATCCTGATAACCGATGTCTATCTCATGCAATTGATGGCATCCAACCATTTCCAAGTTGGTGTGCTTATGCATGTTTAAAAAAAAATTGACTTGAACTAAATAGCACAACTTGGAGACACAGATTGGTATAAAAAATCAAGGTTAAATGTCACTACGGAGACGTGCTAACGGATTGTTTATCTTGATGATTTGATACCCGCAGAATTGAGTTACTGGAAGCTTAAGCAACTAATGACCTCGAAGGAAAATCGTTGTTGAATCAAAAACAACCTCTAGCAAAGGTAGTCTTATCAATCAATGATGAATTGAGGGTAGCATCAACCATCCAAAAAAGTGTCTGTGGCTTACCCCAACATTCCTGCTCCCCACGATCTTCCCCCACCTTGCCGCTGCGCTGTCACAGTTAGGTGACATTGCATACCTTCCACAGAATCCTAACCATAATGCTTCTGAATATTCCACTAATGCCTAATGCTACTAATGTCTAACCAGAAGACAAGCAAAGTTAGAGGTTGATGAATTTTTTTGTTAAAAGCTCCAGCCATTATATGAAGACGATGGTGTACAGGGTGTGAGCCTTACGACAAGTTATGCTCAGCTTTTTGGGATGACCACAAGCTCGAAGCTATTCCCACAATTAACGGTTGACCAAGTCTACTAAAACCTAATAATTGATGTGAATTTTGAGACAATCAATGAGGTGAAAATGGATACATTACAGCATTGATTTGGCTCGTAACAATGCTGTCACTATACGCATGTAATTAGAACCACATATGTACAATACCAAACATAATAGAAACAAGATAAGTGCAGCATAACCTGAAGGACACAAGACCAACATTCCGACTATGATGTCAAAGCAAATCAATTGTTGCAATATTTTGATAATTGATGATACATACACTTTAAACGTAAAATCTATATACGTTTTTATGCTTGTCTTTCAATGCGATAGCGGTAGACGTCACCACCCATGGTAAAGCACCAGATCGAATAAGGCGTCACTTCGAAATTGTCAATCTTGCCATCGGGAACCAAGTGGGAAAGGTCCAAGTCAACAAGGGCCACTTCAAGCATGGGTACCAGCTTACAGTCAGCAACGGCATGGACAATTACCCGGTGTTTTTTCACCGCCAGCTTATAGTGGCGTTTGTGTCTAAGTTCAAACAACAGCTTATAAATCAGCAGCACCACTTCGGGAGGAGCTTCGTGGATGGGTGACATTTGCTGTTCGGCTCCGGGAGGATGAAGCATCAGCGCCATGCTGTTGACGTTATTGATCGGGTACACTGGTGATGAACCTCCATCTTCAGACCGAGTACGTAAATGAAGCGGCAGCGGCAGATGGTTACTGCGGTGCCGAGATGGTCTGCGAGTGCGAGGTTCACTAACCACTTTGCGTTTAAGTTTGGGTAATGCCTTATAGTCAAACTCCCACACCATCAACTTACCGTCCCAACCAGCCAGGACGATTTTGTAGCAGTTAGGCGCCAGGCCAGGGATGATATTGACTCGATGGACGATGTTAGTGTGGCCCTTGAACCGAGCCACAGCATCGATGCTCTTGATGGTAGGAGGATAGCGAGGAGCGTCGGGGTTGGACAGGGCTGCTGTTTGTACCAGCAGCACGGTATTGCTGCGAGAACGGCCTCCTTTAGCTGGACGTTGCCGTTGGTTAAGGAGACTGTCGACGTTATAGTAGGTCATTTTGAACACTTCCACAAGGTCCAGCAGTCCCGCCACCACAAGGAACTTGTTATCGGGAGTGAATTTGACTTGGGAAATGTGGTCGTTAAAGTAGTTGGTGACAACATCGGTAACGACGGGACTCAACACTGGTAATTGTCCGCCGTACTCTTGGTTCAGGGTGAACATAAGGTCAAGAATATGGATGATGCCGTCGGTGCCACCAATGGCCACTAATAGCGGCGAGATGCCATTGTTGGATGATGATGATGGTGACGTCATTGTCGACGCGATCGAGGTGATTTGATGGTAGGAAAGCTTGAAATGACCCACCACCACCAGTTTGGGTTTGGTGGCCCACGACGAAAGGTCAAACTTGCGGAAATAGGTGATGTAGGGGTCAGTACCGACGATGGTGCGCAGATAGTCGGCATCGGGAGCCAGAGGATCAAAGATTGCCACTTCCCCATTAGCATAACCAGCAATGATGAACGGTTGTGATAACTGAGGATGGTAGATCACCTGGAGAGCAGTAACCAGCGCCGGGTCTGCCAGCAGAGCCGAGGCGCCGCCTACGTGAGGCAACATGTTGAACGTCAACGTATTGAAGTCAAGGACAAGGATATCTCCCAGAGCAAAGCCAATGATCACCGTCAGGTGTTCTGCCCACATTGCCGTAGCCGTATGGGTGAATACCACGCGAGCGTAGCTATGTTCGATGATCTTACGGTAATCGACATTGGCTGCTTGGAAGGGGAATAACGGTCTGGTGGTGACGATTTCTCGAGTGCCAGCATAGTCTTCGACGTCATTCAAGTTGATAATGTTGAAGATATTGGTATTTACCAGCACCAACACTTTAGGAGCGAGAGATCCCAGCAGTTCTAGGATTGCCAGCACCCACAGCAGTTCCTCCTTTAGCTTATGAGAACCTGGACCGAATAACGATCCGCTAGCTTGTGGTTCGACCAATTGGGTAAACGCTTGACCGGTAGCGCCTCGGTCTTTGGCAAGAGCATTGATGTTAGCGCCAATCCCCAGTTCATCGGCCAATTTGTCCTTGGTTGCCACCTGGTGATAGTAGCGATTGATGTGTAAGGGTATATGTTTCAGTTCTCCACCAATGTGGAGGTAGCTGGGATTAAAGCGTGCCTTCAGTTGCAGTAACGGCCAGTTGATACAACTCTGGCGTTCGGGGAGCAAATTGGTGGTGGAAAAGTGGATATTGTAGTCGATAAACCCAGGAGTAGGACAGGCGGTGTCCTGGAACCTCAGCACTGGTGGTAGTTGGGCTTCCGGCACCTCCAACGACGTCATTGGTTCGGTGGTGGTGGTGGTAAGTGAGATCGTGCGATAGTGCGATACTGTGAGTAATGTCGGAAGCGCGGCAATTGCCATCCGTGCGATAAACTCCACCGAGTGATGAAGAGAAGAGATGAGAGAGTAGGCTTTTTTGAAGTGGAACAAAGTTTTATGATTGAGTCATTGTTTGAGACGATTGGTAGGAGTTGAATTGGGATTGTTTTAGGGGGTTTAGTGGTGGTATTGGTGGAGATTGATGGTTGGTGGTGAGTGGTTTATTGGGGTATGGCAATTCCCGAGACACCATCCATTCCCCGACGGTAGGACCATAATTAAATGAAAAATGAAAAAAAAACAACCCCACAGTGTAATCAGAAAAGACTTTACTTGATTATTTGAATTAATTATTGATTCATGTGAAGACTTTTTATTGTTGTGATGGCGATTGATCACAAACACGGGTGTAATTAGATATCGGCTATCGACATCGCTCGGAGAAATGCTGGGGACAGGCGGGCCTTAGTCACGTGACTAGGTCCCACCATAGCGCACATCCCCCCTAGCCGCATTTACAGATTGCATCCACATCAGTTACCGATGGCGTCGATGGCATTTGTGAGCCACCCACACCTCCGAACGGGATGAAAATTGCTTCAGTCAATTGCGGCGATGGCGATTTAGTTGCTGGTGAAATATGAGGTCGTTTCGACCACGGCCAAGCGGATTTGGTGTGGTAACCACGGATAACCCTTACTTCTTGATCGACGGCATTTGCCCGAGATTTCTGGGGTTAAAGTGGCGGCTTAACCCAGTGGCGATGCCAGCTTCATGGTTTGGTGTTGTTTGGCTGTTTTACTACCACCTTGATGGCGTGGGATGGGTCATGTTCAAATGAGGTAATTGTCTTACAACCAAGATGATGACCACCGACCATCCATCAAATCAGAACAACTTTAGGAATGATTTGAGCATCCCAAATAAGCCATTGTTGTCAACTTTAGGTGGATTTTAGTGATGTTGCTAAAAGTCATGCTTTTGACCTCAAATGACCACTGATCAAGCCGGCTACCACGCCCTATGGGAGCTGAAAACCCCCCACAAGCGTCGGTAACAGTCAGGCTTACGGTTTACCACTAGCTTTGTCTCCATTAGTGATGGTTTGTTAACCCTGATGGGGTGGTTCACCCCCGAGTGGCGTGATTGCCACGGCTAATTGCGGCCGGTGCCAGGCTTAGCCACCACCCCGGTAATCCCCATCTACGTACGATGTCCACAAGCGACTTAGGAACCGGGGCCTCCGCTCTAGTGCTATAGATGGCCCCAGGGCCCGCTGCTATTGGTGGCTGGCGACAAACGTCAGTGCAGCGGTCACGCACGCTGAAAAAATTTATCCAATTGGCCACTACAATCAACCAATTGTCGCAGGTTGAGCCGGTCGTTTCTCCTCCCCCTGATTGATTTATTGCCCGAGACTTCTCCGGTGCACTATACCCGATTGTTTAATTTCCCCGATACTGTTGGTTGGTCGCCGGCTCTACTGAACCCCGTGGAAATCCCGTTGCCCGTGCAAGCCCAGGGGCGGGTGCCGACTTTTTTGGTATTTTACACGACCCGCGCCCACACACTTTTTTTTGAGCGGGACACGACAGCGCCAGGGCTAACTTAACTGAATTTGCCTTACCCTTTGGCGCGCGCGGCTTCACTTACCCGTCCTTTACCCCGCGCCCGCGCTCACAACCCCCACTCCACCGGGAACCCAAACCCCACACAAACATGGCGGTGCTCCCCGCCAGCGCCCCGCTGGCGCTGAAGCTGTCGCTGGCCCGGTTCCGCCAGCGCAAGATCCTGGTGAGACAGCCGTTGGCCATCTACAAACAGAAGGAACTTCTGGTGCAAAATGACAGCGAACTCGAACACTCCCACATCAACCACCTCCTGCTGGGGGCGACGCTGGAGAAAAACCGAGAGACGATCGAGACTGGTGTTGACAAAAACGAAGAGGACGAAGTCCACTTGCAACAGGTGATCCACGCCGCCCAGCGAGCGCTCTTGCTGAATTCGCAGGAAAACACCGTCTACATCCCCACTCCCGATGCCCTGAAGATATGGCCAGAAGCGTCCAAGTACTATAGTGATCAACACTACGTCGAGCCCGAGGCCTACGTCAAGTACAGTGCTACGGTCGAGGACACGGTGGGGCTCATGTACTGTATGGACGAAGAGGACGAAACCTTCCTCAAACTGCTAGCTCCTCCCAAACGAGGGGTGGCAGCGTGTACTGAGCTTGAGTTTGAGACGGTGTGTGACCACCTCGAACGAGCCATTGAGCAGAAACAGCCGTTTCTCTCGATGGACCCGCTGAACATCTTGCTGTACGATGAGCTCAAACTGGCCATCCTCAACCAGCAGGAGCTGGGTAACATCAAGGATAAGCTCGCCAAGGAACTCAAGTACCACCCGTTCATCACCATCTTCGACAAACACCACGAAAACCCCGAGGCCATGGAACGGCCCCGCGCCATCGGCGAGTTGCTTAAGCTCTACGGTCCCCAGATCTACGAGTTCTGGAAGCAACGCAAGATCAAGCGCGGCGGCAAGCTGATCCACCCCAAGCTCAAGTTTGAGGACCCCCACGCTCCCGAACGCGACAACGACAACGACCCTTATGTGTGCTTCCGCCGGCGGGAGTTTCGCCAGGCGCGGAAAACTCGCCGGGCCGACACCCTCGGTGCCGAACGGTTGCGCCACATGCAACGGCTGTTGCAAACGGCCCGGGAACTTGTGCTTAGCGTCGCCAAACGAGAGCTCCTTAAGCTCGATTTGTACCGAGCCGAAGCCACGGTGTTTAAGGACCGAGTGGCGGCGAAACTGGCGAAACGGGCGGCCAACATTTCTGGCGACGAACACTTATTCTACCCTGCCAAACGTCCCAAGATCGTCGTCAAAGTCGAAGACGACGAACGCGATGGTCGGCGTCGTCGTGATGCTGCTAAACTGGCCAATGGCCTGGTATCGGGACTGGGGGCTGCTGGGGGTGGGCTGGGATCACTGGCACCAGGCCTGGCGAAATCTGAACGTCCAACTCCACCAGCGCTGTCGCTGACGTCCCAACCTTACGTCAAGCTTCCTCCAGCCAAGATCCCCGATATGGACTTGGTATCGGTGCTGCGAGTGCTTCGGGAAAAGCACGACACCATCGAACGAGCGGTGGCGGAAAAGCTCCGCAAACGCCGCGAACAGGACCGCGGTTACGTCAATCTCACCGACGATCCTCGCCAGCCGTACTTTACCGTCACCAGCCACCCCGAGCTCGCCGAGGAAGTGACCCACATCCCCTACTCGCTGATTGCGGCAGCAGCGTACCACGACATCAACACCACCCACTACGCCAACGACACCCTCAAGCGGATGGTCGACGAGGGCAAGAAGCCGTTGCCCGGAGTGAAGACGATCAAGAACGGGGTGGTGGTGCCGACAGCGCCGTTCCCCCTCGAAGTGACGCCGCCGCTGGCGCCGGTGGTCGACCAGCTGTACATCAGCCAGTTCCTCAACAACGTCGACACCAACAACTTTGGCGCCTACCTGGTGGGCTACAGCGACCAGTGGCGACAACAGCAACGGGCCGCCCCCGACCAGGCGCTGGCCCCGCCAATATCGGCCCACCCGTTCATGCGGTTGCGCAAGCGACAGGGACGGCTGGGGGTGTTTGTCGACCGCAGAGGCCAGGTGCCGTTTGCGGACGCCGACGCCCTTGTTGGTAGTGACGCTAACGATGACAGTGATGGCGGCAACAATGTATATAACGCCGGCGACGTCGCCAAGCGGGCGGCGCTGCGGTGGCTGTTCGACACCGACATGGCCGAGGACCAGCTTGGGGAGCTTTCGCCGTTTGGGCTCGACCCGCTGCGGCTCAATTGCATCCTGGACGATACTCAACTGATCCGCTTCGGGCTGATGTTGTTGCTGAAGCTGTACGGGTTGTTGAACGAGCTGGTGCACCAGCGGCAACAGATGTATCTTCAGCAAGCTCGCCTCCGAGCGTTGCAACAGAACAAGCAGGCCAAGCCGAAGACCTAGGCCCCCCCGTGTATAATAAGGTAATAATAGAGAAGCGATCACCATTACTAGGTTAACACTTAGTTACGACAAATTACGATTGGTTAACTATTGATTAGTTAGCTATTTGAAAACGGTGAAGGAGCCAAAAACGAAGGGGCGAGCTGGGAATCGAACCCAGGGCCACACCCACCCTAAGGGTGTATCATACCACTAGACCACACGCCCGGTCCATGGATTTGTGCTGGTTCAAAGCGGTAGACATGGACGTGGCAGTAATGCATGTCGGGGCTCAAAATCGTCAATTGTATATTTCGTCCCTAGACAATCACAACTTCAAGGTAATAAATATAGTGATTGTTTTCAAAGACATTCTGGGTGATGTGAACAGAATTTTACATACATATATATACTTGAATAGATATAAACCAACACTTTAGTACATAATTTAATCGAATGAGCATTTGTAATCTTTATGGTCTAATGTATCAATCGCATGTTTTGTGATGAGTGATATGGGTAACTCTAATTTACCGTCAACAGGCAGAGTGACAGAGTGGGAGTGACTGCTCCGAATCATCATTGAGCAATTGCTTTGCAGACAGCATAAGAGAACGACGAGCGTAAGAGAAAGCGAAGCACAAGCAAACTGGGAGCTTAAGAGGAATTGAATAGTTGTATTAACTGTCGATTGATTTGTAAATACGTTTTTGTATATTGTTATCATGATCAAACGGCACTTTGACCAAGGCACCAAAGCCATTCACGGCACCACTGGACAAAAGGCGCCATCACCACATCGGGAAAGGTCCACCCGCTACTATTAACCCATGCCGCGGGCAGTAGGGTCGCTTGTGGTGGGTATTTGTGTGTTGTTTCGCAACCTGAACTAAATGGTGGATGTTGACGGCAATGGTCACGCCTAATGTGGCCATCTGAAGGTAATCATTGTGGTCTAGAAAAGCGTGGCTATCGATTAAGCCAATGTTCAAAAATTTGATGAGTTTGATGGTTTTCGATGGATGAGCTGGAAGAAGGGTTGGCGAGCGTATTTGACTCTGCCACGGCGAAAGGTTGACTCGGGTGCGAAACCCCAAAACTTACACTGACCCCGTGTACTGCGAGCAAAACTACGGTTTACGCCACCTGTTAGCGACTTTGAGATGGCCTACTATGTTTTAGTCGGTGGCCTTTTCACCTGGACAAAGTTTGATGGAATTTGACGGAATATGTCGATTTGTCGATTTTGGCCCAAATGGCCTAGGGGTTGGTCGCACCAAAAACACGTAAAATGTACAATAGCGAGCTCAATACCAACGAATGAACAAAAGCGATACTTGGGTTTTATAGAGCAAACTGCTTACTTCTTGGCAGATGGCTTTGATTTCTGTAAACCCTTAACCCGACTGAATAAATCGCAAAATAGAGGACTCAAAAAACGGCAGATTTTAGGAGATGGTTCCAAAAAGTTTTGAAATCGAGGCTTATTAACCAATTACCATAAAGATAGAGGCGTTCTGAATGCAATGCTTGTTTTAGACTTCTGTTTACCGCCTTTAATGGTGCAATCTTCATCAATTCATTGTATACGGTTAGGCGCGATGATCCGAGAAAACCCCAAACCCCAGGTCGACGATGTCAAACATCGAAAAAAATCAGCAAATTTTTTTTGCTCTGATTTAGTGACTACATCATCGGTAGATACCGAAAAGCCTATTTGTGGCGATTTTTTTGGTGTAAAGTTTTGTAATAATTGATCTTTCACTTACTAACACTTATACTGGACTAGCCAGTCCATTGGCATGTCAAGAAAGTAGCTCATGAGTCCAACAACAAACAACTACACTTTCCTGACTCCAACAATAGTCTTCATCACCTTAGAGCAGTTCATTATGGTAGCAAGATTGGATAAAATGGAAAGGACTTAAGGATCATCAAGACTCTCATTACCTTGGAAGCTTTGGCCAACAACGCCGTTGATTGGTCCTAGAGAAGGGTCGCCAACAACCCGAACGATATCGGCACCGCCAGCATCACTTCGGCTGGGACTTCGTTCAGCAACGTGCCGTGAGCCAGCACCAGCACCAGCACCAAGAACCGGTAGCAGGACAGCGCCACTCACTACTGCAAGGCCAGGTTTAATAGCGGCATCTGATTGTGGTAGGCGAAGAAGACTTTGCCAAATGACGTTTTCCGTAACATTTTCACACATATGTTTGATGGCCAATGTACAACTCGACAACGTCGTGGTAACTTATAGTCAAGCGAATCAACAACAATCTGCAATGGACCAACAGCTTCTTGTAGAACAGAATGATACCTTTGGAGTCTTTCACTTGATCACGTCGTTGCCGATATATTCAGTCTCTTATGACAACAGGTTCTTGACTTCACATTTTGAGAATAGGAAGAAGACTGATGAAGCCACCTCAACACTAGTACTTGGACCATGTAAGTGGTAAACCACTTCGCGATCCAGGATCCGTTGAGCCTTACGCACCGTAAGGCCTTGACCACAGAATAAATGACGTTAATGGGCAAAAGGGAAACTGATTTAAGCAAGCGTTGAATATGCTGATTCAAGTTTCATCGATGTTTTTGTTCCAATAGATCATTTCGTTAACATTGAAGTGTATATTCCTTCAATGACCCCAACTATCATTGATCCAAAACGAAATGGAAATATATTTCTTGCACCATCAGCTTTGACATTTTTCCCGACCACCAACACCCTTCGAGTAACCTGTTAACAAATCAGTAGCGGCAAACATCACTGTGTACTTCAGGTAAATCAGTTAGGTGGCATACCTTGTCAAAACCCATATGAGTTGGTCATGTCAAATTCAATTGGATGTGTCGTGACAAAACATATGGAAGTTGATTGACAACGTAGACGTCACCAGCATGACCATAAAAACGATCGTCCTCGTGCTGCCTACCAAAACCACCATGGTAAATTCACATGGTTGTTTTTGATTTCAGCAACAACGGGTCTTTGTTTTCGCCAACAATGAATTGCCAACCACATTCAAATCAATGTTTTTGATAATTCTCACAATGACTATAATCTCCTCCATACTTAAAGCCTTGAGTATGGTGATGATGATAGCCATTAATGAAGCCAAACCGTGAATAGTTTAACAATTAATATCTTGAACCCAAATAGCTTTCAATATCATGAATTGTTGAGCATCAATAATGTGGGAAGATTTTTCATTAGCTTGCCTAGCGAATAAGTTTCACCCAGAGTGGTTGTGCTATTGGTTTAGCGCTGAGGACCACAACGCTAAGTCGTGTTTGAAGTTTGGTTTCAGAGTTGCGCGGTGTTACATAGTGGCAATGTCGACATTGGGCAAAAGGAGAAGGCATAGAGCACAGGAGTAAGTCAATAAAGCTCAGTGATGGCTAATACAGATGACTGGCCTTAGGGAGCCGTTTATTAAAGGGATACCGGCCGAATTGTGGTGGTGCTTCAGCGATGCTACCCAGTCGCAGTATCAGCCGTGCAGCGATGTTTCAGAGTAAGGACAGCAGCACGGGCCGGAGAGCTGTGTCTGCGCAATTGTGTTAGGCCTGTGGGAAGGAGGGGGGCTAGACCAACACCAGGTCGTGCTTGGTCTGGGGCTTTGCATGGCCGTACCTATACGACGCAAAATAATCTGAAGGTGGGTAACGGTTAGGATCGCGGAATCACAATTCTCAAACGAACGAAGCTGAAAAATATTTCGACACCGCCACTTCGCCCACACATGGGGCACTATCTCCATCAGTTTTCAAGGTATTGACACGGGTGAAGTGAGCATGAGTTTCTACTGACCCGTACAAAACGATGGTCTAAACACAATCCACAAAACCCCACTCGATCGGACCTAAACGCACACCAACGCACCTCACCCAGGGTCGACAAGTCGACGAAACAATGGCCCTTGTGTGAAATGTGTGACTTGCTGGCTTGTGTCTAGGACGCCCCCTACCCCTCTTCTCTTGTTAATACAAAAGGGCTCTTTCCCCCGAGGAAAAGTTTTCTTCCTAATCCTTACCTGCCCAAAAAAATCAAATCATGAGCTGAACGAACTGATGGTAACACCACCACTTCCTAAAGCCATGACTAGCCAGCCATGACCGAACACTACCAGTTGGCATGGCCTGATGATGCTGATGATGCTGATGTTGCTGCTGTTGCTGACCTGCTCGCCAAAACTACCAGACGCCGTAGTGGCTAGAGCGAATGCTGTGACCTATTGGCTGGCATGGTGTTGTTGACCGGAAAGCTTCGAAGAATCCGCGAAACAACGCCATGTCAGCCATGGGATGTTGCTATGTTGCTATTTGACACCATGATGCCGCGATTAGAACTCTCACCTAACGTGGTCTGCTGATGTACCATAAACGTACCCGAGATAGCGGAGCATGCCTGGAACCAGATGTGATTATGCCTGGAACTGGACTTGCTAGCAATCGAGGACGGGACAAAAAATGGGGATCGGCTCTGATTGGTGTCGCTGTTTTCTGTCGCTGTTTTCTGTCGCTGCTGCTGTTTTGTCTTGTTGTCCCATGCTCAAGCAATTGTCATGGTGCAACACCAGTCCAATTCCCAGGAACCCATTGGGGTCACGTCACACCACCTGCGTGCCTCTTATCGCGGAAGTTCGATCGTCCAGTCGATTGCCCGTACCAGCTCTGTAAGCGGGGTCAGCACACAATCGCGCCTGCCATCACCTGAGAGTCGTCGAGTGGATCTGATGGGTCGTCCGCTCGAATGATCACCGTAGGCTGGGAAGCGGACTGGTTGAAGACACTTGATGATTATTACTAACCATGACAAATATACAATGGCACCTACAACTGAAGCATACAAGAAATATACATACGGAATATATAAGGGTTTATTGACCACGTTTAACAATGGCAATCGTAAATACATTTAAGAGACTGAAGTTCCAATTGACAATATTTCTATAGTAGTCGCTTTAATTGAACACTCCCTTCTTGCTGCCGTAACGGATTGTTCTAAGGTGACGAAAATGACTGATGAAGTCAGAAAAGTGTAATAATTTACTGTTGGACTTGGCAGTCACTTCGATGACATACTTAATTATTGGTTAGTATCCAGTATAAGTGTCAGTAGGTTCAAGGTCGATTATTGCCAAACTTTACACCAAAAAAATCGCCACAAATAGACTTTCCGGTATCTACCAGTCATGTAGTCACTAAATCAGAGCAAAAAAAATTTCGTGATTTTCTTTGTTGTTTGACATCGACGGCTGGGGTTTGGGGTTTGCTCGGATCATCGCGCCTAACCGTATATGACGTAACCTCAGTTAATTGACGAAAAATGCACCATCAAAGCGGCAAATGGAAAAATAAAACATTCATTGCATTCATAACGTCTCTATCTTTATAGTAAATGACCAAAAAGCCTCGATTTCAAAGCTTTTTGGAACCGACCTCCTGCGATCTGACGTTTTTTGAGTGGTCGGTTTTGCGATTTATTCAGCCGGGTTAAGGGTTTACAGAAATCAAGGCCATCTAGCAAGAAGCCAGCAGTTTGCTCTATAAAACACGAGTATTGCATCTCTGCTTTTATCGGTACCGAGCTCGCTATTGCACAGTTTACGTGTTTTTGGTGCGACCAACCCCTAGGCCGAATGGGCCAAAATCGACAAATCGACAAGTTCCGTCAAATTCCGTCATACTTTGTCTGGATGAAATGGCCACCGGCTAAAACATAGTAAGTCATCTCAAAGTCGCTACTGATTAGCGTAAACCTTACTTTTCTCACCATTTCTCACCATCATATGTGTCATCAGTGAAGGACGAGAACACTATTCAAACTAGCAATCGTGTCGATGGTTGCTTCCATTTTACTTCCAAATGTCATAGAGACGCTAGAAGATGCAATCAAAGCGTAATCTCTATTCAGTATTGGCAATATCTTCAATCTTCGTGTGGATCGCTCTCAGAGGCAGGACTTGACTCATAAATAGTGACACCATGTCTCACCACCTTACGTACTATTCTACGTTTACGTTCTCATTCTGACATGTATTCGATATGATCTATCATTCGCTCAGGTTACTATTCATAGGCAACTCACTTGATTTCATTGACCTCGAAATCGTTAACGGTTTGTATTCTCCTTACTTTAAGCAACTTTCTGTATAAAGAGTAGGTCTCTTCCGGCGGCGGTGTCGACCGCTCGTTGAACATGACGCCAATGTTCGACCGCACCCAATGGGTGATAATTTGGTTGCTAAAGTCAAAGCTCTGGCCGTGGTTATCGCTGGGAGACAACGCTTCCCCTAGAACCATCACTGAGTCGACGTGGCTCTCAATTGGGTTCGAACCCGGTCATGAAGCCAAGCTTCACCGTAAGCAGGCGCACTTCGTGGCCAAAGTCGCGGGCACCACCAAAGACCAAGAGCTCGATCTGGTTGGTTCGCTCATTGTACAGCCCAGCTGAGGTCGATTTGCGATTTCTCGGGAGGAAAGCTGCATGATGGTGGTGGGAATCTGGTTGCGGGTGTATTGGGTTCACCTCCACATCACATCGTGCTTTGAGCGAGTGAAGTAGGTTGTAATAAACACGTCGAGTGTAAATGACAAGTTCAGGAGCACCTGATCGAGTCAGGATTCAAACTCCTCCTTGGCGCCACCTCGGGGAAGTCGACGAGGGCTTTGTCGCCGGCGTACTGGACTCCGGAATGAGCATCGGCCACCACAGGATCACCATGTCCGAAAGCAAATTGCTCTGAGCCTTGAAACAAATCTCATACACCAGAAAGCAAGGATTGTTTGCACCTATCAGATAATTTGAGCTTTTGACAGTGTGTTATTCATCATATCACCCCAATGAAAGGCTCGGGTGTGCTGTTATCTTCCGTATTTCAAAGCCCGTTCATCGCCAATAGTGAGAATGTGTGGCGTTGCCTGCATATAAGTCGCCAAATCGCAAGTCCCATGAACTTTTGGTCGACAAATGCCAACTCGTTTTTTCATTCTCGATAACCACACGACGTTTTTGTAAACTCGAGTATTGCACTATTAAGGGATGCAAGTCATCCACGTTTTCTCGATGGGAAGTGAACCAAAACGCCGCTTGGCAGTGTCATGTACATGGTGACGGCTGCTGCTTGTTAACTATACCTCAGGACAACTATGAAACGCAAGACAAGCTGAGCTATACGCCTCGAACATTTGGTCTACAATAGGCGAGGCCGAGTGATCAAGGATCGGACTCACGTACAGCTTTGATGGTCGTTTGAGTGGCTCCGGCAACTTTTGACTGTCGTCGGATAATAATCTCGGTGACTATTTACACCACTAAAAACGGAAGGGTCTTGTCGTCCACCATCACTTTTGTTGACTTGGCTCCCCAGATCGTTGGAGATCTCTAAAGGGCTAAAAAATAAAACCACTAAAAAGGAAGGGTCTTGTCGTCCACCATCACTT
>JAKTSL010000103.1:0-56229 GCA_030580175.1 Diutina pseudorugosa
CTCACCTATGATTTAGCGACATTCGATCCAGTAATAGTGCGACAACTATCAGACTTCCGGTGCGACTTCCGGTGCGACATGTTTCGCGCTCCAAACCATCAATAATATGAAACCGACTGTACCCCGCATTCGCCTCCTCTCTCAGATAACCACCACGCCGATTGCCGACGTCATTGTCGCCACACGTACACGCCAATGGGGAAATGTGTAATTATGGTGGGGTCCGGTAAGGGCAACTGTCACGCACGTCATCCTCGGTGTCAAGCGTCATACGCGGGTGTAGTGTATAGCCCCGAGAATCTTCGGGTGTTTTTTCCCTCCGCCATTCTCGGTGCATTTTTTTTTTACCCCCGCCAATTGACGGGCATAGAGCGACGTCGATGTCGGCTAAACATCTACCGGTTCCAGCCGATGGCTAGATCGGACGGCATCGGCTGGACCCTGTCTTCGGATCCGTATATGTTGTGACACCAGCTCCGTAACGGGCTCCGGCACGGGTATTCAGTCAGCAGCACAGCATAGTGTAGGCACACGTCACCGCACGGTACTTTGAGTAATCCCGGACGGGCCACTTATGATGGAGTGTGATTGGCTCGAGCCACCAGCACCTCCACCAGTAGCCACGCCAAAACGCGGCGGCCGCTGTTTTCAGAAATGGCGGCACTTATACGTGTTTCTGTCACTTCGGACAGTGTCACGCCGAGCAAACCATCACCATCATCGACGATGCACCGCTTAGTCCGGTTTGTCGCCTGATTGTCGCCATCAGCTGACACCTAGGGTCCTGGAGAAAAGTGACACAGAACCGCCATCGTCACCGCAGCCTATTTGCCTGACGCCATTATGTGATCTAGTTTACTAACGGTCGCTCTTCGCCGCCAAAATTGCTCACCATCACTACCTTATTCTCCCTAGCAAATTGGGATGGTCTCTACCACCAACCATTGACGTCTCTAGAGTAAGCCTAGACTATCATCTTCACCATCACCATCACCATCACCTCATTACCACCACCTTGAAGTCGCCACCGCTACGTTGTTGGCCTCCCCAGAAAAAGCACCGGAGTTCGGCGTATGCCGTACAACAATTTGTTCCCGCCAAATCCGCACCCGAGATCCCACCACACTGGCAGCACTTTATTTTGGGACGCCTGCGACCACGAACGCCTCGCTAGCAACCCCGATGTCGGCCATGTCGTTTCGAAAAGAAGTGTTCACGCCACCGCCCGGGAAAGACTGTTCCCGGGTGTCCCTGCTGTCGCTGGTCAACAAGCTCTTGCGGGAAAAGCCCATGATCCACAGCAAGTTGTACTGTGACTCCATCCGCGAACGGGTCCAGTCGACCATCACCAAGCTCACCGATGAAAACGGCCGGGTGAAGCTGGTATCGTCCCACACCGAGCTCGCGGAAACCGCCAACGGCGTCCGGCTCATGGCCCGGCTGTTATCGCGGGCCCGGATCCAGCTCGACGCCAGAGCCATCATGATCGTCACCAAGGCCCGGGATAACCTGTTGATCTACGTCACCCGGGAAATCGTCCAGTGGTTGCTTACTCGCAGCCGCAACATCGTCGTCTACGTCGATGCCCATCTTAAGGACTCCAAACGGTTCGACGCCAAAAACTTGTACGAAACTTACACCAAAGCCGAACATTGCCTCAAGTTTTGGGACCGCAAGCTTACAGCAACCAACCCGGAATTGTTTGACCTTGTCATCACCCTTGGTGGTGACGGTACCGTGCTCTACGTTTCCAGCTTGTTCCAACGGGTGGTGCCGCCAGTGATGCTGTTTTCCATGGGCTCATTAGGATTTTTGACCAACTTTGACTTTGGCGACTTCCGCGAAAAGGTCACCGACGTCATCGAAAAGGGGGTCATTGCTTGCTTACGGATGCGGTTCACTTGTCGCCTCCACGATAGACATGGCAAACTCATAAAGGAACAACAGGTGCTTAACGAGTTGGTGGTGGACCGTGGACCCCTGCCGTTCGTCACCAATCTAGAACTTTACGGTGACGGCTCTTTGCTTACGGTGGCTCAGGCGGACGGCCTCATTATCGCTACTCCCACCGGGCTGACGGCGTACTCGCTTAGTGCCGGTGGTTCTCTCGTTCACCCGGGAGTATCGGCCATCTCGGTAACCCCGATTTGTCCTCACACCCTCTCGTTCCGGCCGATATTATTGCCCGATGGTATGTTTCTCAAGGTTAAGGTGCCCGAGACGCTGAGGCTGGTGGCATGGGCGTCGTTTGACGGCCGGCTGCGTACAAAGCTCGAGCGCGGTAGCTACGTCACCGTATACGCATCGCAATATCCCTTCCCCACCATTTCTGCGCTGAAGTCGGAATACTTTGATCTGGTGAGTCGCAACCTCAACTGGAACGAAAGAAAGCCCCAGAAGCTGTTTACAGATTATCTTAGCGATGATTCCAAAGAGAAAATGGACGGACATCCCACCACCAATGACTCCGACAGCAACCATTTTGACATCGACTTTAGCGACGATGACGAACTCTGTCTGGGCCTGGTGCTGCTGCTGCCACTGACCGACGACATCGATGGGTTGGTGATGGGAGTGAGTACTCTCAATGACACCGACGCCACGACCACGACGACGGCAACGGCAACGCTGTTTGAATAAACCGTTTGCCCGTCCTATTAACGACCTACATGACTATGACATTTAATCCATCTTCCTGATGCCATATAAAATTTTACATATATCGGGATCTACACCCGCTCACGCTGGCGCTGGGCCCACCGTTCCCGTACTTTCTTAGCCACACGAGCAGCATAGGCGAATATATCGGTGAGTTCTTGCGAGTTAAGCGATCGTGGAGGAACGCTTGCCAATGCCTCCTGACAATAATTTAGTAGACGAAGACCCATTTCCCGTTCCGCCGATAACGGGAGCAGTCCTGGGTAAAAGATAATCGTGAATATCTCGGTGATAGTCTCCGGGTAACATCCGGGAGACTTCATGAGATCATTGCGAAAGTTGATTAGATCACGATGCCATTCGTGATGGTTGGCGTTTGACGTAAACTTTAGCTGTTGAGCCACGGCGATATGTGCGTTGTGAGTCTCAGTGGTTTCCTTATGGTCGCTATCAAACCCTTCAACCGAGATTGCGCTTGTATCTGACCCATTGGATAATGACGGGTCGGGTAAAGCCTCCGTAAGCTCAGGAAGCGGTGGAAGCTGTTTCAAAGGCGATACCTTGAACCCGCTTCGTTTCCGAGACGTCGAATCCGATTTGTGGGGTTTGGGCGTCAGTGGATCATCCGGTACTGGCAGTGGCGGTGGCGATCCATCGGGTGCTTTCCTCAGAAGTGACCTTCTTATCAGGTTTTTATTAGTTTCGTTAGTTATCGCCGTCAACGGAGGTACGGAGAAATCTTGGAAAACGCTTCCTTTAAGAGCAGTACAACACGACGATGACCGAATTGTTGATTCGTTCACATCTTCCAAAATCTGTGGCGGTGGTGGCAGCTTCGAAAATGCCGTATAAAATGTGGCATCTTCATTCATGGAGGTCAGAAACAGATCGGAAGTGGTTCTTAAATTGTCAAATTCGGCTTCATCGAATAAATCTGAGGTGGGGGGATAAACACCAACTCCGGCATCGGCGGGAAGGCGAAGATACTTTGCCGAAGCGTGTCGGGATCTTGCCAGATGGGAGTTTTGTGCTGACAGACCGCTCTTGTTAGATTTTACCAGGGATAATGACTCACAACTGGCCGTAGCGAAAGACCGGTCGTGCAGTAACAGCAAGGTATGATAATTCAGTCGTTCTGATTCCGTAAACGAGTTTGATACCGAATCAAGAGACCCCGACAACGAGTTATACGCTTCAATCGCACGATAATTTTGCAGGTACTGCGGTATGGGGTGTCGAGGTACCGGTTGAGGATAGATCCAAGCCAATTGGGGCAGAGACGCTTCAAGATGGGTGACGCGTTCGTGTAAACATTCGATGTGTTGGTGAAGCTGATGAATACAGCCTAACACCTGGTCATTGTGATCTTCATATTCCATGACGATATCGACGTTGAACAATGATTGAGCTCTAAGGGGACGCCAATGATGGAGAAAGTCGACGCTTTAAGTGCATATCAGAATCTCTGACAGTTTTGCATGAAGATGATCGAGGCTCCCCATCACGGTTTTAAGTTGGAATTCTGGCGATGATCGAGGTATAGAATCAGAATGAACTCATGTGGTGCAATACAATCATTACTCCTCACATAAGAAACCTATACGTTTTGGATATGGCCTCTTGTTAATGCCCTGTACGTGTACCAGCGGTACCTGTTGATTCGTACGTATCCGTCAGGGGCGCAGGGACAATCACCATTTGGTATTACCGAGCGCGCCTGTTGTGAATTGGCGCCATACAGGGGCTTTACAATCTCGAAACAACAGAATATGTTTAACCTTTATTCTGAACCTTCTTCTAATCGACTCTCTTCTAGCCACTAACACCAAATTTTTTTGGGTGTCATTTGACTCAACTTGAAATCACCAGCGTGATCTCAACGTGATTGTGTCACGTATGATAAGTAGACGAACGGAAGTTAAAAAAAAAAAAAACAAGTCACCCGTGTAAACTACGTGTTTCATTACAAATTTGTCAGAAACTCATTTGCCTTGTTATACGGTAGTAATGCCACATAAGGCAACCACGCATGTCGTTAAAACCCTTACCATTGATAAAAATCCCTGCAACGATGGCAATCTCTAGATGTTTATGCTTGGCGAAGCCTTGGTCCCAGCTCAAACGATGAGGGAACAAAGACCCTGGTGCTATTTTTTTTTATTTTTTTTTTCAAATTTGTAGCATTCGCCTCAAAAATCTGTACTAACCTAATTAACATACGATGATATTGACGAGCCAATTCGCGAACCGTCACGATATGTAAGACTGAATTCAGATGATTACTCTTAGATCGTTAATATTGTCATCATAAACAGGCTGAATAACTGAGAATTCTCCGTTTGCAACAGGTTTACATTCAAACAACCCCTACCTCGATAAACAGGGCTAGAAGTTGCAAAAATCGAACGTTTCCGTTGCACTCGAATATAAGTCATATTGTTCATTACGAGACCTACCGATGAAGGTATGTCTCAAAATAACACCACTTGATATAGCAGTGTTATATTCAACTGATAGCACGCACGGTTAGTTATCTGGTGGTGGCAGAATTGCCACGCTGGGCAACCCATAATTCAGGGGATCAAGCAAGTCGGCCGCACCAACGCCCTTTTCGAACTCTTCTTCCTCTATCAACATTCGGATGCACTCTTTACCGGCTTCGGTTTGAAAGTGACGTCGTAAAGCATCAGCTCGAGCAAATTTCCGCCCGCAACCATAAGGAGTTCCGTCTTTCAAAACACCCTTACACTGGAACTTTTTCTCACCCGTGTGCAATTCTTCATGTCGTTTGCGATCATGTTGTCGAGCAAAGGCCTTTCCACACACGTTACAGATGAACGGTCGCTCATCGGTATGTGTTCGTAGATGCAGCTTCAAGTTGTACGGTCGAGTAAATCTCTTTTCACATAAATGGCAAGCGTAGACACTGGGATGTTTTTGCGTTCGTTTCAGCAGAACGTTCGGCAGAGCCAACTCCAAGATTTTTTCCCGGTTAGTGGTACCGTTGATACTACCACCATTGTTACTAACTTCAGAATGGCTCAGAATGTCACTTCGAGCTGGCAGAAGGGCATCACGAACTGGCAGTCGCAGAGGACCACGACTCCGACTATTTTGGGAAAGCTTGCGTCCCCGTCGTTGAGAATCGTCGGGCTGAAGATGACCCAGATCACTGATAACTGAGCCGGGCAGAGTCACGAGGTGAGAATTAGGAACGAGATTGAAGTTCAGCTCCAGCTTTGGTTTGAGCGAGTTGACCGAGGAATTGGCCAGAGAATTCGAAAATAACGACGGGGTTTTAGCCGCAGTAAGTTCGGGTGCTTGCTGGATGTTGATGACCGGGAACAGTTGAGAATTATATCTGGTGGATAGAAGACCTTCATCGGTCAGGACCTGCTGTTGGTTATTGTATGCCAGAAGATTATTCTCGGTTAATTGGTTAAACGACATCGGCAGTTGTTCGATGGTGGGGGCGGTGGGCATCTGCGGTTCTTGGTACGAAGGTTGCTGGAGTCCGACCCCTCCGGCGTTGCTTTGGCCCATATTGGGACTATTGGGACTATTAGCACTGTGGAACGATTGCGGCGTGGCCTGTTGGCTCAAGAACGTGTTGGGGTCGAACCCCAGTCCCGAGGTGTCGTACTGGAGGCCAGGCAAGTTTGTCGACAGCACCAGTTGACCCAACGAGATTTCTTGGTCAAATGTCGAGATATCGAACGTCGGCGGCGCTTGTTGGCCACTGCGGTTATATTGCAAGCTCAAATGATTATTTTGGTCCTCGATATACGAGCCTGCCGGTGGGTTTGCCAGGTGTTGGGACATGGCATCATAATACGGGGAGTTGACGAGCGACAGGGCGTCCAGAGTGGCCAGATACACCAGCGGGGTGCCCAAGTGGCTGCTGGCGTCGGAGTGGGGGGAGCGGCCGGGGGTATTGGGGTTGAGGAAGTCATTGGGGTGTAGGTAGTCATTGGCCATGACCGTCTCATTAATCGTCATTTCCTCGATTGAAAACAGAGGCACGCCATTGTCCTCCTCCGGGGACGATAAGAAGCTGAAAATCTCCTCCTTTACCATGGCTGGGCGCGCTTAACCAACCAGAAATGGACGAGTACGGTAGTGACGGTGGTGATGAAAGTGTATATTAAAAGTCGTGCATCACCGCTTTGCGTGCAGGAGGATTCGATTAAGGAAAGGAGAGGTCTTGAGCTATGATACCTGCACATAAACATGAAATCATGACGACGGCGTCCCCCCGTAACCGGTAAACGACACCCATCGCCGTCCACCAGCCAATTGGCATCGCTATAGCGCCGTCGCATCGCAAAAAACCGCCGGCTTGGTGAGTATATGAGAGGTCTTTTTTTCCTCACAAAAATATCTGTCACTGAACACGGCGTTGGGGGGGGTACCCCCTCGACCACCTCGTTTATGCTACCAGTAGCCCCACAACTAAGGTCAGCAAAATCCATCCCGATGCGGCTGAATAGCGATAGCGATGGGATGGTTGTCGATGATAACGGTGGCACCGTCCCTAGTGTCAGCATGATCACTTGGCATCTCTTTTTTGGTTGTAGGTCTCGGTAATTACTAGCTATGTAAGGGGTATTTCTATCTCGTAAGCTCTCGACCAGGATCCGTTGTTATAACGGCGCCGTGCTCGCCGTTTCGAGGGATTGACTACTAGGTGCCAAGAAAATCTCCCTGAAACACTACCCCGGATATCGGGTCGACGAAACATGGCTTCATCGGGACAAACGTCGATGACGGAGGGGCAGTACGGTTATGTTTGTGGCTGCACCTAGGGGCTGCGCAGTGACGCGATCACAGGCGTCAATCAGTCTCAACAACCTCCTCCGCGGAAATTTATATCTTATTATCGTCCATCTACGATTCAACCTAATCGAAATATTAGAGGACCGGGTTTATTACTAGATGCTTGTCGAACGTATAATTCGGCGCCAAGGTCATGGCCCGTTTTACTATGGTCGGCGTCACGACGTGCGATTCAATCGGGGCGAAGCGGCCTTACTGTCTAAGCAATGATGACATGAGGGGCTGTGCTAAAATTTTTTTCGTTACAGCAGGCCGTCGGAGAGAGTCTTTCCGGCAGTGGACGCAGCCGCTGACGCTGGGGATGGTGATACCCTCGGCTGTGATTCGGGATTAAGCCAAGCAAGCTCATGGCTTATTACCTCGAGGGGAGTAAGAGCGTCCACCAACTCTTGGTGACTATCGACGGTGTGGTCGGTGGTCTCGCCTAGCCGGTTGATGTTGCCCATGAGCTTGCGTGAATTGTTAAGGTTGACATCGATGTAGTCCACCTTGAGCATGTGGTTGGCTCGTGTGGGTAATGCCCGGAGCTGGCTTACCCATGAATGGTCGTCTGACATGTTTTTGGTAGTAGAGCTACCCGACGCGCACCCTAGAGTAAAAGTCGCACTCTAGGTTCGGGTTTATTGAATTTACGGAAAATCTCGATTAATTCGACAGTTCGACATTTTGCTCGAGCAGCGTACAATATATGCACCCTACACAAGCCATGCACAATGATATTCATCTCGTTACATTATTATAGAAAAAAAAATTCATAAAATTCGTTGGTCAACCCAATTGATCAATGGTAATCAGTGATAAAGGGCTTCATTGACCGCAACGGTATTGACCACGCCGCTGTCATCACGACGAACCGGTTGGATTTGCTGATACTTGTCCTGGTGCTTGTCCCATTGGTCGTCCAATTCAAGGTCAACGGCCTTGGCCTTTTCGGGATTGCCCAGATACGTAGCTCCTTCCGACATGCGCTCAACCTCTTGGGACGACGGCATGAAAATCACTCTCAGCCCAGCATTTTTGGCTACTGCCTGTAAAGCGTCAAGGTAACGGATTTGCATTGCCGGCTTCGATGCCAAGATATCGGCAGCCTTTCTCATCAACTTAGCCAGTTCAACCTCAGCCCGAGCATTAATGATCTTGGACTCCCCGATACGCTTAGCTTCGGTCGCCTTCGACAACGACTCTTGGACGTTTTTGGGAAGCGTCAAGTCCTTGATCAAAATAGAGTCGACATGAACCCCCCAGTCGAAGGCAATCTTCGAAATGATCTTCTCAATGTCTTGGGCAATCTCTTCCCGCTTTTCCACCACATCCTGGAGCGAGCGGTTGCCAATTACATCTCTAAGCGTCGTTTGTGTACGTTCTCTGATGGCCAAATTGATGTCAGAGATGTCGTAGATTGCCTTAAAGGGATCGACAATGTTATAGTAAACCACTGACGTCACCAAAATGGAGACGTTATCCTTGGAAAAACACGTGAGTTGAGGCAATTCGTCAATATTGACCTTCACCGACACCCGAGTAAGCTTTTCTGACCACGTATTGATGGTACATAACCCTGGTTCCACCGTACGAGAAAGAGCACCAAATTTCTCCACCAAGCCCACTTCACCCTGGCGGACTTCTTTGTATGGGGACTCACAGAGGCAACACCAAATACCCCACCACCCGAAGAACAGACCACACTTTTCAATAAGCAGGGCATAAGTCCCCTTGGCTGGAGTTTCGTAGGTACGGGCAAAGTTGGTCACTTTCATTGGCGGGCGGGGTGCCGGTGGAGCAGAGACGGTGTGTCTTTCCTTAAGATCGATGGAGTCTGAATACAGCATGCGGTTTATTGTAATTGGATAATAGAGGGGAAACACCACAGTATTTATACCAAAGGCTATCACCACATTCTCGTATCATTATTTACCCCCCCATGACTTGATGTTACGAGCGCTGCGGAGAATCCGTATGTAGGTAACTTCGAGGGTTACGGCTGTGCAATTCGCGCGCATTGGGCTTATTTGTCGTTTTTGGAGGGCCCTGTTTGAGAGAGTAAACCAATATCAAACAGTCTCGAAAACAGTCAAAAAAAACTTTTTAGAAAAGGGTCAAAATTCATAAGGATAAACCTATTTCGATTGATCCCACTCCAATCATACTCAGCCTCGTGGGTGTTGCCAAGATCGCATAGGTGCGGCGGCGGATCACGTGAGCGCAAAAAGACGCTTTATGTTCGGCCCGAATGTAACTTTAATCGAGAGCCGTGACGGCGGCATCGGCTTAACTTCGGCCAAATGTGGGGTCTTGCTACATTAATGGCCCCCGGATCTACCTGGAGATGCTAAGTAATCGACCCTATGCAATACGATCAGTGTGTATTGATCTAGTAACTAGATTCATTAATCAGGGGAGATGTGTGGGATTCTACATGCGACATTCAAGCGAATCCATTCTTCTGTTGAAAATGTCCCCGGATCTCTGATGCAGACATCGAAGGACCAACGGGTCTACGCTAATTGACAAAGTCGTAACATTCATTTCTCATTATCATAACTACTAGGTTCTAATTGGACCACAGCTATAAATATAAGAAGGAATGTCATTCCGTGTTGAGTTCGGCATCAGCCCATTGCGGCAACACAAACGAAGCTTTGTGAATAGATTCGTTATAGTACTTGAAGTTAGCCTTGACGAACTCGGCATCCCAGTCAAACCGCACCGGCACACGGACGTTGGTGTTCTTGTTCTTGCAGCACACCATGAACCCAATCGAACCAGAAGGGTAAGTAGGGATCATAGTGTAGGCGTACTCGGCCACGGGGAAAATGGTCTTGCAGTCTTGCTTCAACTTCTTGATGATGGGCATGTGCAACCAGATGTTTTCCGCTTGGGTGGTGATGACCCCGTCTTCGGTCAAAGCGTCGTGCAACAATTGGAAGTAAGGGGTTTGGAACAACGACTCGGCAGGGCCTTCAGGGTCCGACGAGTCGGTGACAATAACGTCAAAGGTGTTCTTGTATTCGTCCAAAAACTTGAAGCCGTCACCAATGTGGACCTTGACCCGGGGATCGTCGTAAGCCTTGGCCATCTCGGGCAAGAATTGCTTCGACACCTTGATCACGTCTTCGTCAATGTCACACAACCACGCTTCTTCCACCGATTGGTGCTTCAACATTTCCCGCAACACACCACCGTCACCACCACCAATCACCAACACCTTCTTGGGGTTAGGGTGCGAGTTCATCGCCAAGTGGGTGATCATTTCCTGGTAGGCAAACTCGTCGCGTTCGGTGACTTGGATGCAGTTGTCAAGAACAAGCACGTTGCCGTAGGTTTCCAGCTTGAACACGAGCACGTCTTGATACTTTGACTTGCCTTGGTACAAAATCTTGTCTACCTTCAACGACATGGCCTGACCGGGCCACATAGTGTCCAGGATTTCAGCGAACCAGCCGTCCTTGATAGCGGGGTGGGTTTGACTAACTTCAGACATGAATATAGTACGACGGAATCAAATGAACTTGATACTGACGGTTTTTTATAACGTTGAGAAAAATTTGACATTATGCAGGATGCAATTGCTTCGATTAAGCGAAAATAAAAAATGGAGTTGGTTGAACTCCCCACCTCCGTGAAAACAACAAGTACCTAACAGCAATGTGATTGACCCATTCATCACTTTCACCACCCCCTCAGTTTCTCATTGATCCCAATCGTCAGGAATTTTCAGGCAATTTCTTGTAATGGCTGCATCTCATCGAAAACCAATAAAAAAATCTCTCAATTGCCCAGACCTAAATCACTGCCGAGCCCCCTCCAAAACGTGTTGAACAATAGCCAGTGAGAGGTAATGATTGGCGAACCGCCTCTATGTATCCTGTATGTTGCTGCATGGGTACAGCTGCTAGTACCATCGTGCTCAGCCGGTTTATTCACGCGGCATAATGCGGGACCCTTCGTTTTGGGCGACTCTATACAATTTTTTTCTCTTTTCTTCAACATGTATGATTTAAAACAAACGATTCTAAAAATTAAACTCACTTTCATCGTCGCGGTAGTGCTTTTTGTCCGCGGGGTATGGTGGCAGTGGTGACCGGCTGAGGTACAGCTTGTCATCCATCACCGATATGTCCAGATGGGACCGCAGCGTTAATGAACCAGAGCCCAACGATCGGGCCAGGTCCGAATCGAACTTAGTGTCAAATGGATCGTGTTTGCCATGATCCTGGAAGTCGAGTCGACTGTCGTCACTAGTGTACAGCTCGATGTCAGAGCCGTCTCCGTAGTAGCCAGCGTGAGCCATGCCCTTTTCTTCATCGTAGTAGCCACCGTGGGCAGGAGCCTTTTCGTGACCGTAGTAGCCACCTTGGCGGGGGTAGTCGGGCCCATCTTCGTGGTCCGAATCTTCGGCATCCGAGTTGTATAACGATTGCTCGGCAGTGATAATCGCCCGAACCTTGGCAGGCAACACATCGGGACGGTAGAACCGCAAATCCACCCGTCCGACAATGTAGAGCACATTAATAATCACTTCAAACACCCCCCAGCAGAAATACATGAACGTAATCGAAGCGGCGGGACTAGCATCACGAGCAAGCCGAGCTTGCCACACCACAACACACCGACCAAGGGCACTAATCATGAGTAATAAGGTCGAGATACACAATAAGGCCATCAGCACATTATGTTTGAGGGTACCACGTTGATTAGTCAAACCTTCGACACTGTTGTAGTGATGGTGGGTGGCAGCAATGACCCGAATGGCATGCCGATGGCTCGAGTTACGTTTCATAAACGTTTCTTCCGCTACTTGGGCAGCCCCCTTACGAACAAAGTAAGTAGGAGCAAATGATTCAATCCACCACGGTTGGTAGGTGTACAATTGCTCATCATTGGAGGTGGGCGCCCAGTACAGCAAGATCAACAACGCCACCGTCAACAACGGATAAAGCACCATGAAAATACCGGTGACCTTCACCACCCATTGGTATGCTTCGTACGTCGACGTCAGCAAGAAGTGAAGATAGGGCACAAACGACGCAATCAAAGCCACCACAAGAATGACGATGACGACAAAGTAAGTACCAATCATAAAGAACCAGAACAATTTCCGGGAACCACCCACAGGGTGCCGCCAGGTGAATAATCGTTGCGCTAGCATCAAATTAAATGAAGCTATAATGAGAAATCCAATGATAAGTAGAAACTCCAGCGCCAAACCACCCTTAAGCTTAACAATATTACTCGCCCACTTTGCCCGGAGAGCCCAACCAGCAGTTTTCATCATTGAGTAAAGAATCCAAGCCAAAGAAATAAAAAAGTAATGTCCTCGCAGGCAGTTGATGATAAATATCCCAAGATGGGCCAAAAAGATGAAACCAAATATAACAGCAAACAATATACTGGGAGCAACATCCTTTGGAGTAGGGTAAGCCCCAAACAAGTTGTTTTGAATGCCGACAGCGTACTCGACAATAGTGGGGGGAATTCTCTCTCCCAAGAGACCATTCGCCAAGCCGATATGATTGACGATACCCGTACCTCTGTCCGGAGGACCGGGACGAAGGTTGGTAATCAAGTGTAAAATACCAGCGGCTGCTGTCGGGGGATCAGGGTATTTATCAGACATGGTGTAAGGAAGCTATTCAGCCAGCGAGTAGAACCTTCACCTCAGTGATAAAAATTTAGGAAAACCTTAGGAACAAATATACCCCACCGTATCCACGTCTCTAAATACAATACGAATTTTGCCAGGATCTAAAAAAACATTGCCTTAAACAGACTGGTTGTGTGCACGGGGTTAACTTTATGTCCCACGCCACGGCTACGCAGAGAAGTCGTTGGGCGACATGCCTGTTTCAGGTGCAATTGGACTAAGTATGAAAGTTTAACCCACGAAATTCATATGACGAACCCAGAGTAAGCGTATGTCCCTGCTCAAAATGCCGATACAACCAACTCGACAACGGTAGTTGTCGATGGTTAAGATGGTTCGCATTATTTTCCTAATAAGGGTCCACCATAGTCCGGTTATGATTCTCCTGTCCTTGCATGCGGGGAACACTAGTCGATTCTGCAACAGACTGACGGACATGCCTCTTACAGTAATCAACATGAGCGACACAATAATGATGAGGAACTAAGATCGTGGGGTAGTGCATTAGCATGGGTTGAAATTGACCACACGATAAAGTTCGATCACGTACTGCCGTCCGTATCAGCCCCGACACTTGAATTATCCCCGGCAAAGTCCGCTAGTACCTGATCCTACCACACTTTAGCCGTTATTTACAGCGACGTGGAGGCTCTTAATCATAGTCACAGATGCTCCCCACGCAACGCCTCTACCCCACCAGCTCATCGGGAAAAAAACCTTAGGCTTGTGTGTTCCACATGACGTTATGCAGCACTGAGTTAACGAATATCCTTTTCTTTTCGCGACATTTCGTCCCCTTAGGCGATAAGCGTTATCGCGCACTGAGGCATCGGAAGCCGCACACATGCCAGACCCACCAGATCTCCCTGGTTTTTATTGGGATCCCCATCGAAAAAAGTACTTTCGTACCGTTAATGGGGCAATACAGGGGTCGACGCAAAAGTATCACAACAACACAGTGCAGTCACAAAAGCGGCAGCAACGTGAACGTGATACATCTGTGAAAAAGAAGTCGTCAATAGCACCCGTTGCCCAATCCCCGTGGTCAACCTCAATATGCCAGCTATTGTTGGGGAGAACACAGGGGTTTGGTGCTGGAGGAATCAGCTTACTACAAAGTACAAGGTTGGGCACATATACCACCGATACCAAGCTTTGTCCCCAAGGTCATTGGTTATGCTATTGGTCTCCTAATTGCAAAGTCATTTGCGTTGATTCATCACAAGTAACAGTGCCTGGACATTTGATCATAAACGATCAAATAATTCACAACGATAAACTTGCCGAGTACTTGTCTCGTAAGAAGGCAATGGATCTGCTTAATCATGGATTTGAAATGGAGATACTTCCTCTGATACCGGTGACCAAGGACGATTGGGTGTGGTGGAGTATTCCTGTGTCATTTCATGGTGACATGTCTTATTTCCCCATGGTGTTTCATCGTCAGTTAAACCATACCGAGTCATTACTACGAGCCATTGCCACGTTAGTATCGAAAAACCCTCGGCAGTCAAAAATGCTTTCACGTTTATTCGGTTTGAACCGTACAGTGCTTTCCGTAACAACCAACGTCCAAGAAACTGTCAATCGAATCAACCACTTGTTGAAGGTGACTCAAGGTAAAGGTAACTTTGAAATGAAGCAACTCATGCGTCAGCTCGAACCTGGTGAAGGATATTGGTATGCCGATCCATTGGCGTCCAAAGGTCAGAGGTGCAATTTGGGAAACATCAACGTTCACATTTGCCACCACCATCTTATCGTCAGTAGTGCGTTGGGGGGAGTCAACATCCCTATTCGCGAGAATGAGTTTGACGTCGACAATGCTGAAATTTGGCCGGCAAAACCTCAGATTGTCGGCGTAGGATGCAAACAAGGAATACCACTTTTTGTAACAAAACTGGGCAAATTTGAACCTGGACCCCAACTATCGACGAATGTACTGAGAGTGTGGTTTTTTGAGAAATGGAGTATCATCGAGACCAAATCTCATCAATTGCTTCGAGTCAATGATGATGGCTCGGTCATTCAATTGGGGTCTTTATCACTCGACAACAATCCTCATTTACAATTAGCCGGTGTGGGGAAATATTTTGTGATGGGAGGCAGAAAAACATTCACGATCATCGACACTTCTAATGGCGCACGAACCACAGGGGTGCTACCAAATACAATAATGCCTCTTAAAGGGCTCGTTCCTCTAGCCGATGGGTCAATCGCATTCAGTTATTCGGGGTCAACCACGACGCTTACGGTTTAAACATGCATGCTCACATGTTCGCCGGTTGTCATCGCAACTCAGATACGCGATTATCGTGAGTTCAATTTCAATGACTCGCACATATATTACCGCGTGGTGGAAAGCATTGTCTGCACTTCGGATTAGGTGTGATTGTTGTTTGAACTTATCGTTGCTCGAGGTTTGCAACGAACGCTTGTGTCATGCATGTAAGGGGATTGTTGCGTGTGTTATGTGCCCCCACCTTAAGTATGACGTCATGCTGTCAAGTTTCACATCTATATTGACACTGCCCCACATTTCCCCAGAGGTAAACCATGACAGACTATTCGTGGGCACCAATGACAGCCGCTATAACTCACCACACTCCATTAGTGGATACAAAATCTGGAATGACGACCCGTCCATCTGAGATTGATGGAAGCAACTTTGGCTACGGTACATTCAACAACAGAACTTCCCACATTTCATTCAATGGCTCGGTGAATCCCAACCAACCGATACTTTACGACCTGTCCACCACCGTTTTCAATATGGCACCATGCCTTGCACCAGAAGGAATTGTTGGGCTTCTATTGATTGGTTTTTTACTTTGAGTGACGACTTATTCTGTATTCTACAGAAATCTTTATAATGATGGACTACTGTTCTATAATTAATGACCACCAAATTGCTTGTAGGCATCCTCTAAATGAACGTGAGATTTATGATGGTTTTGAATATCAGCGACAGCCACAGGCAGTATCAGTCGGTTGTAACCAAGCTCGTATAACTTGTCAATACCAAGTCCAGTGACATAATTAATGACGGGTCCGTAGTTGAGGCCCAACTGCTTAAGGCTGTGGCAGTCATCAGAGAGACAAAACCGACCATTACGTCGTTTGATTTCCTCAGCTATGTCCAGTTGAGGATAAGGAGTCAGCCACCCTTTCCGTAATGCGCTCGAATTTAACTCAATCAACCCCCCCTGCCGATTGATTAAATCAATATTCGTTTGGATTTGTTGCCATACTTCGGGCCATTCTTGCAAATTTTCGGGTGCTTCTCCACCCTTAGCGTATAACCTAATAAGATCAAAGTGCCCTACAACCTCGGGCACCACTGCGGTTAACATGGCATGTTGAGTCTCAAAGTACCGCAAATATAATTGGCGTGTACCGCCACACTTTTCCCGGGCGTCTTCCCATAAGCGTCTATCAAAGTCAATTGGAATCTCTTCGACAAAATGCACCAGACCCACACACATATCCACCATTGGACTTTGTTTGATTTTCAAAGCTAATGCCAAGTGATCCTTATTAGTGCCCTCTACCTCGAATCCTACAAGCACCTTCATTTTACCCATATACTGCTCTTTGAGGCGAGTAGCGTGGATCAAATACTGTTCAAACGTCTCGAATAACGTGTTGATAGTATAATCACGATCGATCTCTTCCGGGTATAGGTAATCAAGTCGAGGCATATGTTCGGTCAAGCAAAATGTGGTGAAGCCCTTAAGATGAGCTAACGCCACCATGTCATCAAGCGAATCAATGGCATGGGCCACGTATTGACCCGAGTGGGTGTGGTGGGAGTGGACCATCTGCGGCGGGAGTGATAACCTCTACAGCGATGAAGCCCGCCGCGCGACTTTCACCATCAAGGTTGATGCTCCCCAATTCCATCAGACAAGTGTTGCGCCAGGGGGCAAAGTCCAACGTCACTGTGTATGGCCACGTTAAGTCTGTTCGTCATCTGAAAAATGTTGGCTTTGCTGATATTCTGGACGGGTCTGGTAAGTCGATGGCCGCTGTGTTCAGAAACCCTGCGGAGTTTCTCGAAAACTACCCGTTGAAAGTGGGACAAAGTGTAGCTGCGGTGGGCCAAGTGAAAGAATCACGGGGTAAGGGTCAACAATATGAACTTGTTATGGATTCGGTGAAGATTATCGGCGATGTTCCTGAATCCTACCCGATGCAAAAGAAGAAGGTAAATATGCAAACATTGCGGACTCTACCAACCCTTCGGCATCGTACGCAGACATTAGCCTCTGTTTTGAGATTACGTCTGACACTTGAAGCTCGATTGCTGAAGTTTTTCGCTGAACAGGACTTTGTTAAAGTTAACCCGCCTGTGTTGACATCGCTGGACTGTGAAGGTGCCGGAGAAACCTTCAAAGTGGAAAGTTCGAAGAAGTTCTTTGACAAGGACGTCTACTTAACCGTACTGTCTCAGCTACATCTTGAAGTCTTATCTCAGCTGCTTTCGCGAGTGTGGACACTTACGCCGTGCTTCCGCGCTGAAGCAAGTCACACCAATCGCCATTTATCAGAGTTTTGGATGCTTGAGGCGGAAATCAGTTTTATTGATGACGTGGTGCAATTGACTAAATTCGTTGAAAGCATGATCAAGCTGGTGGTAGGTAGTGACATCCCCGACTTGATCGAGCTGCGTTTCGAGCAAAAAGACCGCGAGGAGATTTTGAGCCGATTTGAGTTGATGAGAGGCCAATGGAACACTATTACCTACCTGGAAGCGATTGATATAGTCGCCAAACACATGCCAGGTGAAGCGAGCGCGACTTGGGGAGACTCAATCTCCACTGCGCAAGAGAAGTGGCTTGCTGGTAGCTACTTTAAGCTGCCGGTATTTATAACAGACTACCCGCAAGCTCAAAAACCATTTTATATGCCCAAACTGAAAACTTTTGATGAATCAAAACCCACAGTGGCCTGCTTTGATTTGATCATCCCAGAAATTGGTGAACTAGTGGGAGGATCATTGAGAGAATGGCAACTGACCCCTTTGAAACAAGAGATGTCCCTTCGAGGTATGAATGTCGAAGATATGGAATGGTACATTTCTTTGAGAGAAAATGGAACCGTTCCACATGGTGGATTTGGCTTGGGATTCGAACGTTTAGTGTGCTTCTTATCTGCAATGGACAATGTCAAGGATGTTATTCCGTTTCCCAGAGTACCTGAATCGTGCGCCTGTTAATTGTATATAGTGGAGGATTCAAACAAGGCAACGTCATTAAAATTTGATGAACAAAAGCAAAGCGTCAAATGTATATAGCACTTTATGATTTACGCCTTCTTTCAAAATATGTACTTTGCATCAGAATCTGGAAAAATTGATATCGGTTTCGAGAAGTTCAGGTTAATGTTTTCAGTGTACGTACGTTCTACCATTTACCTTTGTGATCCCTCATAGCTTATTTCATATTGTCGACACATAATAAAAACAAAGGGTAGACATATGCATAGCCCAACCTTTTTTAACCTGACTTTCAGGAATGCTTTGTAGACCACATAAGTTGTAGTCTTTTGCATGTATACCATCTTTCATTTACAGCTTTACATGAGATATAGACAAAGCGCCAGTAATTGGCAGATAAGGAATCTTGTTCAAAGTCACATCACTTATTCGTAAACAATATATACATTATTTCGTCTTGATCTACAGTATGCATCACTATCTATTGATAAGAGTCTACTCAATTCACATAGTATTATTAAATACAAATAGAAGAGTTAGTATTGGGGGGTTTAGAATACAAAAAACGTTACGTATTGTGCTATTGACCTCAGCAACAGTTTATCTACTGGAACTAAAATGATTGTATTACCTTCTTTGCAAAATCGTCTTTGGTAGTATAACGGTTAGTATTTCCGCTTGTCACGCGGGAGATCGGGGTTCGATTCCCCGCCAAAGAGATTTAATTTTTTGTCATCACAACATCTATACGAACAGGCCAGTTGCATAATTATATGAGCTTTTCATCGCCAATAAGTCTATTTTTACCGATGACAACTAAAAACCTGATCCCAGGGGGAACCATATTCGAAGTACAACCCCGGCATTTCTTATTCGCCACTGCCTCATCTTCTCATTCTGGTGTGCGAAAAATTAAGACTAGCGCAAGTACCGTCCCCCACTTACCCATCACCAATCAATCATGGATCAGTTGAACGTTAAGGAACAACAAGAGTTCCAACAGATCGTGGAACAAAAGCAAATGAAGGACTTCATGACCCTTTACTCCAACTTGGTGTCGAGATGCTTCGACGACTGTGTCAACGACTTTACCTCCGCTTCGTTGACTTCGAAGGAATCCCAATGTATTGCCAAGTGTTCGGAAAAGTTCTTGAAGCACAGTGAAAGAGTTGGTCAACGGTTCCAAGAACAGAACGCTAAGTTGATGCAAGGCAACTTCAAGTAAATTGGGGACAATTCTTTTCTTTGGCGAAACTAAATAGTTGAAGCCAAGTATATACATATCAAACAAACGGTTTCCCTCGTGAATTTACTATAAACTGTAGTAAGTTTCTATGTCTTTTGTCATGATTGGTCGTCAATCTTATTTCTTTAAAGGCGCTTTTGTGATCGGATCAATTGACGAAGTTGGCCGCCACGATATTGCTGTTGTTGGTTTGGACACAAAATAAGATAATAAAGCCTAAATGAGACACAAGCCATGTCCATTTAATTTTATTTATTCAAGTAATAGGCAACCCACCCTTGACGTGGTCGCGTTGTTCGAAAAACTGAGAGTAGATACGACCTGGGAAGGCACATCACTCTTTCGCAGACTGGGGCTGGTACCAAGGCAATCGTCGAATCAGGGTGTGATTCAACATTAATTGCATTATGAAGTCTTCGAGCAGGGCTCTACTCAAAGTCCTTGTGGCACTGGTTATAAATCAAGGCCTCAAGGATCAGGAGCCGGACCATCGAGCCCAATTTCATTTGGGTAAATTTGTGGAGTCCATGGAAACCCTTCGTGATAAGATCAACATTGAACCCCGCCTCGTTATTGATATCAAAATGATGGTGGAGTGTTTGCGACTGTTTCCGGGTGTGGAGGTGAATGGAGACATTATTGGCGTTGACTGCCGCGATGAGTCTAATCTCCACGAACTCAAACAGATTGTGTTGGATAGTGTGGTTGAATTTGCAACTAGTAGCATGCCGCTGGACGACGTCAAGGACGCAAATATCATTGTCACCAATAATGAGTTACGATCAGGCGGAAACCATCAAATAACAAGCGATCAACATGCTGATAAGATGGAAATAGTAGACGCCATCATGGTTGATGAGGATCCCAACAAACCCGCTGAAGATGAAGTGAAGGTAATTGAACTTGTTGAGGATACAAATCGAGTGCCATTTGATGACGCGAAACAGGAAGAACCCCAATCCACGGATAAAAACAGCAACCCGGTAAAAGAAGATAAAACTCATTCCGCTAATATGACCCCAACAACTCAACCTGATGAAGACAAAGCCCAAGATGAAGAGGCGGGGCTTGCGCGCGATGAATCCGTTGACGCCACACTGGACACTCCAAAAGAATCAGTCAACGAACCCAAGAAGGAGCCAGAAGTTTTGGCCGATCAGGAGCTTGTACAAAATGAGATCAAACCGGACGTGACTGAAACCAAACCCGACGAGAATGAGGATGATAGTAACATGAATTCAAAGCAAGGTGGTTTCAATGATTCAATTAGGTCATCTGAGTCGCCAGAGCCGGAGGAAGAGCCAAAGAAAAATGATGATGTTCCCCATGATAATGCAGCTGACGAAGATGCCAAAATGGAAATCGATAAGGGGGATACAAGTCACCAAATTGATGCTAAAATTACCGAAGATCGCGTCGATGTTACAGATAAACCAGATTCTGAACCGACACAGAATCAAAACAAAGAACAAATGGAGGCAACCAAAGCCGCAGAGGTTGCTGGGGACAAATCGGAGACCGAGGGTGATGATAATCCTTCACAGTACGATAAGGAATCGACCAAAGTTGATGATACCCAGCTGGATGCCCATGTTCAGAATGACGAAGTACAAAAGTCCCAAAAATCCGACAATGAGAAAATTGAGATTGGCGAGGACGGGCAAATGGGTGATACCCAAGTTACAGATGTTCCTACGGCTGATGAACCTATGATTTCAGACCAGGATGTGCCACTTACTACCACAACTGAAAATATTCAAAAGCTGTTTTCTGAAAATACGCCCATAACCGCAATGGACGAGGATAAGACAAATGATGAAGGCAATGAGCTTAGTTCGATCATTCCATCGGAAGAAGAAGTACAAACTGAATCCGAAAAAGCCATTGATGATATACCTCAAAATGGAACCGAAACTGGAATCACTGCTCGGGATCCAGCGTCCACTCAACCGAAAGTTGAAGCTGAAAGCGAAAGGGATACTAAAGCTGAAGATTTAGATGATGCTGAAGTTCAAACCAAAACAACAGAGTCGGAAACTGTCAACGTCAAAACTGAACTGAAGGAACCCGAAGTTGCTTCGCGTCGGAGAAAAAGAGTACATGAAGAGGAACCGAGCGATACAAAACCACGGAAGCAAAGTAAAACCAAGACTGACCGCCGAGAACTTACACCTGCTCAGTATAAGCGTTTTCAACAGGTCAGTATTAATCTTATTGCTTCTATCCAAGCTCACCGGTTTCTGTCACCATTTCTTACTCCCGTGAAGAAGGCAGAACAAGCGGAGTATCGACTGATTGTGAAGCAACCAAAAGACTTGAAGCTGTTGTTGAGATTAGTTAAACAGAAGAACCCACCAGTTTACACTCTGGTCAAACAATTACAGAAGGACATTATGCTCATGTTTGCCAACTCTGTGATGTATAACAGAAGTGATGATGATTCTCTTCAATTGGTTCATACTATGCGTCAAGATGTTAACGAAAGCTTACCAATGTTTGAGGAAGCAGAGGATGAAATCCGAGCGGAATAGGTTGTAATCTTTTAATAAATAAATTCTATATCTATGGTGCAATGTTTCTACTTGTTCATCTTATTTGAGTGTCAACCATGGGCTTAAGCACCTCACTGTTGCGTCTTATTTCGGCATCGGATTGATGGTGATGGTCATGGCCATTAAGCTGAGGCTTGCCAAAGTCCAAGTCAGCATTTTCTTCCTTAATCAACATTTCGTCTTCATCCTCCTCCTCCGATTGATCGTCACTGTCCTCCAGGCTGTACTCCAGCTCATCGTGATCTTGCATATCAACTTCAATTCGCTCTACGTTGATTTGATACCCTTGGCTCTGGAAAAACGTGGTAAACTCTTCTTCTTTTTCAGGAGGTATACTGGTGAAAATCATAGACCTTTCGGCTGAGAACAACGGCACAAAGTACTTCTTCAACAGAGCCACAACATCGTCAGGGGTGATCTGCTTAAGTTGTTGCAAAAAGTATTTGTCGTAATGAGGACCGCGACGTTTGAACAAGTTATCGATGATTTTGTACAGTGCTGCATCCCAACAATTTTCAACACCATTAGCCAACTCGTTCACCATTGTAGCAACAGCATTTTCGATCGCCAATTGCTCAACTTTGAGTTTACCATTGGCATAAGATTCGACGATATCCTTAGCCACTTGCCAGGCTTGCTTAGCGTCTGAGCCGCGATAAATACAAAATCCGAGCAACCCAGTTTCCATGTTCCGACGAATCAGAGCGCCGTAGGCGAGGCCAGTACCCCGAATCCCCCGCCAGAATGGACCCTCAACGGTAGCCAAAAACTCCAGGGTAAGCGCAATAGCAAACTGATCACGATCGAAATAGTCAGTCGGCATAGGGGTGTGAGACATAAAATGGGTCAGATCCGCTGCAGGGGAGATGACGAGGAAAGCTTGCTTAGAGCAAGCTTGACCCAACTCCAGCTTAAAGCGGTACAGACGGGGTAATTCTGAAAATGGCCGAGGAGCAACACCTGAATCATAAGCATCAACAAATGGTTGCCACAGCTTGACCGGTTGATTGAGATCCTTGATATTACCAACAACAATAACTTTCATATTGTCTAATGTGAACAACAGCTTCGTCAAATCTTCGAGGTCTTTTCGAATTGGTTCGAACTCACCTTGGTCCAACTTCTCGAGCAAGTTTTTGAAAAACCCTTCCGTTTGAATTGGATCTTGAGCGCGTCTCAAACTCTGATCATTGAAGATATTCCGAAACTTTGACGAGTACATCATCAATTCTGAATTGCGCTTCTTGTCTGACAAAGAGTTAATTAACTTTTCAACAATAATCTTTACTCGCAGAGGTTCAAAAACAACATTTTGAGTGATGCATTTGAGCCAGGAGATAGCTCGCTCATATTTGGAAGCTTCAAACTTGATCTTAATATTGATCAACTCCAAGAATTGATTTTCATATCCATTGTCAACTTGAAACTCGATCAAATCGTCATTAAGTTGAGAGATTACGTCATTGTAAGCAAGATATTGACCATCCTTAATGACAGACATCGTGAAAAGCTCCTCAATGATCAGCATGTAGCTTAACAATCGCGGATCCTTGATTGCCGTCAGCAGCATCACGACATTGATGGTAGTGAACTGCAGTTTAAACTCTTCAAAATGCATGAATGGCGCCGACCCCTTCAATTTCTCTTCGCGAATGCGCTGAGAAAGGGGCAGATTTTCAACATAGTCATTTTTCAGCATATCGACCACGCCATCCCAGGTGCCCCCTAAGTAAGAGTTAGTGTTGATAAATTCGATTTTCAGTGGATCAGGCTTGGTAAACGACGTGATAAGCTCATCAGGAATGGGAATGTCGTTTTTGGCCAGAGCTGCATCAAGCCGTGCTTGCAATTTTGCCAAACCAGATTCACCGTATTCTTCTTTGATTTCACACAGACGCTGTTTATCGGCAGCCTTGATTTCGCGATTCAATTTGGCTGACGGATAACCCAAGATGGTTACGGAGTTATTATCGCAAAAATATTGCTTAATGAGAGCACACCATTGTTCGGTAGTCCACTGCTCTAATTCATCATACTCCCTCAAGTCTTTGATCCATTTGCTCAAGTCCAGGCCATCAGGGTTACCGTAAATGAACTCCGAAATTGCGATATTGGAGAATAGCAGCGGCAGCTTTTCAGTCGACGAAATGAACTTGAGCCGCTGATTTCTGAGGATTTGCTTCATGTATGCCAAGTCGAATACTGATGGATCCGAGTTTTCACGCAAAATTGACTTGATTTGTTTTTCCAAACTTTCCAACTTTTCAGTAGGAACGCCATTCAACGTAAAAGAGATAGTGGTGCGCAAATAGTCATCAGTCGTGTAGTCAATATCAGTGGCCGAAGGGTTTTCCACCTCAACTAATTGTTTGTTCAAAATTGAGATGGGCAGGTCGCTAAAGTAAGCGCCAGCAGTGTCAATGGCCACGTTTATTAACAGGTCCAGAGCTGGAGGACCAATCCATGCGATAAGTAGTTCTCCCATCGATTCATCCTTATCGGGAAAATCAACTTTGACTACCTGAGATTCACTAAGAGGCTCGGTATGACTAGCCGGGGAATCGACAAAGGGACGAGGATTGGGGGTTAAGGGCAACGCCGGTAATTGGGCGTCAAAAGCCTCCATCGTCTCCAATAATTCGGCCTCATCGACGGAGCCAGTGATAATAACACATAAGTTATCGGGACGATACATCAGCTTATGAAACTCGCGAATTTGATCATTGGTAAGTGTACGCAACTCCGACATGAGGCCTCCGGTCTCCAGAGAGTAGCCCAGCTGGGCAGGGTATAACCTTTGTTGCATGTTGAGGTATGTGACAAACCAGTTTTGATTCTCGATTCCTTGCATTTCTGAGAACACAACACCTTTTTCCTTACCTTCACCGTCGATATGGTAAACTTCGGTAAGACAAGCTTCCTCGGTTAAGGTCGGGTTCAACAAATGATCAAGATATACGGGGAGCAACGACCGGAATCCATGCCACCCCGCCAGAGTCAACGTGTATACCGTTTGATCCACCAGAGTCCAAGCATTCGTGGAACTGAATAGACGATTACCCACAAGATCGAGAAGCCCCTTGTACGGATAGCGCTTTGACCCCATGAACACTAAGTGTTCCAAGGTATGGGGACAACCCAGGTTGTTGGCGATCTCAGTGGCAACAGCAAAGTAACCGTTCACCATCGGCGATGGTTGGTTGATGTAGGTGAGTTGAAGTCCCAGATGTGACAGTCTCCATTTGGTGACCAGAGCTGGGGCATATTCCACCGAGAAGCTTGTTTGCTTAATGAAGCTCATCGATGATATGGGAAAAGATGGGCCAAATGGTCGGTAACGTGTTGGTGATGCGGTAGGCTTCGCTCGCGGAACTAAGGCTGACGTGAAAAAAATATTCTCAAAAAGTACCTTTAAGAAATTGTTGATGTGGGGAATTGATGGGAACCACTAAGCAACCTAAACCTAGGGCAACCGTGCTTAGTGCCGTGGTGGTAGAGCCGTAGTTGTCGGCAAGTGTCGTATATTGGTGGGATCAGAGGAAAATGCCACATGACGTAAGAGCATTGCCGCAAATCAAGTCTAGGCAGGTGGTATATTACCTCCGCTTTAGACTTCGGTAAGGCAAAGAGTATGTTACATCTTCAGTTGTATAGTGGAAAACGTTGATCCCGCCTTGACAGCACGGGACCGCCACAAAGAAAATTGAGGAACGCAATTGCATTTTCTTGGTTTGTCTTAGTGAGACCAAGTATGATCATTCGTGTGGCAAAGCAAGCTTAGCGTATTGATTCACTAGAGCAGCTTATTCGGACCAACATGCTATTGGCTTTTGGCGGTTGTTGAGCCACGAATTTAATTTCAATATGTATTCCTTTCTGTGCGTTATCGCTCCTGATAACGGAAAAAAGTTGGATGAGCCGGTTGTGATCCAATTTCTACTTATAGCCACTTGGTTGTGCGATGACTTGTATGCATCGCGAGTGTAGGTTTACGCTCGTATAATGCATAGCCCTGATGGTCGACTCGATCATTAGCGTTGTAGCCGCATGCCCTTACTTTCCACCAGCATTGTTAAATGCTCTTTTTGGCGAACAAAAAGAATTATACGGACCAAGTCGGAGAATGTCATGAAGACTTGTATTAAACTGGCTTTCGGAACTGAACTAAAACCGTAAAGGCACCCATCGTGACTGCAAGCTAACAAATCTCAACAAATTGACATCTGAATAATATGAGATGCTAGTTCTGTATGTCAACACAACTGATATCGTTTGATACAAAGGTTATACGGTAGTACAAATAACGGAGATCGACGTCTACACCGTCAGTGATATTGTCCAGCTTCAAAAACACCAGCTTTAGTGTAGCTGCAGTCATCTTCATCATTTTATACACATTGTACATTGGGTTCAGTTGTTCCTATCACAAACATTCTCAAGTCACAGTCACGATCATGGTAATGCGTTTGATCAGATCGAATCGATAACCGTTTTACGTCAGACTCCCCTCGATTGCAGCATTTATTCCATTACATCGACATATGCAATCAGTCAATATTTTAACCAACTTTCACATTGTAGTCTTCAACCCATTCATTAAACCTAGAAACCACCATATACCAAATTTCACCCAAAAGCTCCTATCCACCGTCCATAAATCAGCAGCAGGACTAGCTTACACACTTGCAACAGTCTTGCAAGCACAAGACTTAGTAGAGCCCGACGAGCATTTGCAACCACTAGCATCGTAGTTTTGGACGAGGAGCTAAAATAGTTTACCAATTCGACTCATTGTTTGTATGTTTGATTTGATTTGTTGTAGTGATGGAGCCTTACCCAGGGAGGAAGACTGCTAATTGGAATTTTACATTCATTGCTTATAGTTGGACACGGTACACATCATCCATGGCGCTAAGTTGTTAGCCTCAATATGTTTGAATGTATGGTTTCAAATCATGATGCAATAGCGAGAGCCCGATTGATTAGAACCGTGGATTCGAGAATCTTTACATTGACAAAACCTCTGCTGGTGATTGGGATCACATTATGGGCGACACCATGGAGTTGATCAGCGCCATGTTTTTAAATTCCGTGTATTATGACTCGCCCAATGAGCACGAATCTTACGAAGTGAGTCGAGAGAGAAATCATGTTTAAGTCTGAGATGATTTGGGAGTTTCTGTATCCGAAAATCCTTCAGATCCACCATTTAGCCCAATATGGCAGGTGAATTCTTCAGGTCGTGTCACTTCATCCTAGCCGTCGCCACCGCCACGTGGAGATCTCAAAAACACGCACGTGCAGCAGCGGCTTTTGAAGTGATACTCGTTAACGTCCAGCTCACCTTTACAAGTGAAAAGTCATGTATTAATCATCTCCTTGATCTGTAGGACTGCTTCCGAATATTCCCAAAGGTGGGGCTGAGAGTCATGTACCTGCCTGTAGTGACGGAGGTTTTATCGGCAAAACTCGCACCTATTGAGCTGGCTACAAGAGCAGCGACTTGTTTCGGAGGATTTGAGTCTACAATCTTCATTCACCTTCATTAACTCAAGGAACTTCGGGATCTTTTTGATGTCCGACGATATGTGTCATCTATACTCCCTGTTGCGCGACAATGATGCATACTATAGCCGCACTCTAAGGGTTAAGAAATAACTTTGATAACGGAAAAGCTTGCGTAGAACAGCCGAAACTTTCATCTTTTTGAAATCGTTGCGGACGCCTACGCACACGCTAATGGCCACCAACCCCGTACGTGTTTACACATCGAAAACCCCCACTTCCCCCTCTGTTCTCAGCAACTTTAATGATTGAATTGTAGGGTGAGCACGCCTATGCAGGCGCACCTGCACCTAGATGGCAAGCACGCCCACCCCTATAGACGAAACCCCTCAGTGACGTAAAACCGGATTATCCAATCGACGTTACTACCCCGTTGGGTTATCAACGAACTATCTGAGCCTTATTATTCCTTTGCAAACCCCAGTGGCCGCCTAGTTGCCACTGTTTCGCCTGAGACTAGCTCAAGCCAAAGCTTAAGTTGTGCTTTTCCTGAACGCCTCCGGACTGACCGCTCTTGTGGGCAATACCACCAGGGAAGAGATATTCAGTTGCTCCAGTTGAGCTTTTGCCAAAATAGACGCCGTGTACAATCCCCTTATGTCCCTTATATCCAACAGAAAACGTCCAAGAGGACTATCTGAAATGCAGTCCAGCACCCAGCTCAAGCTGCTCCATTTGGAACTCAGCGATAATGCTCTGATGCTGTCTCTGCTGCTGAATGCAGATGATCAATTTAACTTTAGCCTGGGTTCCAATCAACTGACCCTGCAACTGAGCCAGCACGCTTACGGCGCTAATGGCCACGCAGGTCAAATGTCTACGGCCAACCAGATGGGGTCGTTTAACGCAAATCCCAACAAAGTCAAGTATCGGCGACCAAGATTACGTGTCCCTCAATATCTGGGGAACGACTCTCTGGTTGACGCTCCCATGCTTCAACCTAGTGACGACGAAGACGTCGTTATTATGGAAGAACGAGATTTCTTTGTCACTGCAGGTCGCAATAACCTGGACTCGTTGCTATATGATTACGATTCATTGTCGGCGTATAACATGTTCAACGTCCACAATCAAACGCCACTGATTCCGTATGGCCTGGTGCCTCCAAATATTGATACTGCCATTGCCAATGGTCAGATATCAATGCACACATTTGACCATCACAAGAAGAAACAGAGAACCAACTCCTTGCCGCAATTACCACAAGTGAAATGCTTTTACCATAAGCTTCCTAACAATTACGTTATTCAAACACCAAAACTTGGAAATGTCAAAACTAACGTCATTCCTCACCAACGCAATTTACCTCCTTGTGATGATGACCAAGGACACTATATCATCAAGATAAATGAAGTGTTTGCCAATAGATTTGTGATAATCAAACTATTGGGCCAAGGTACCTTTGGAAAAGTGGTTCAAGCTTATGATAAGGTGAATCGGCAGCATGTGGCGATAAAGATCATTCGCAACATCCAAAAGTACCGTGATGCTGCTCGTATTGAGCTTCGAATCTTATCGACGCTTAAGAAGTTCGACAATGATAATTTAAACCATTGCTTACATCTTCGTGAGTGTTTTGACTATAGGGGGCATATTTGCATCGTCACCGATCTTTTGAAACAGCTGTTGTATGACTTTTTGGAACTGAACAAATTCATTGCTTTCCCCGGTTCCCAAATTCAGGCAATCGCCAAACAGCTTATTCGAAGTGTCACGTTTTTGCACGATCTCAATTTGATTCACACGGATTTGAAGCCAGAAAACATTTTATTGCATGACGACTCGTATTCAAAGAAACCGTTGACTCTGAGCACGTTAATAACTGCTTTTTTGGCCATCCAGCTGTTGCAAAAGCATCACAATCTGCTGAAAGTTCCTCGGACACTGCGAATCTTATCCAATCCATTGATTCAGATCATTGATTTCGGTCTGGGAATATTTGATGATGAATACCACTCGCTGGTCGTCCTGACTAGACATTATCGCGCACCCGAAATTGTATTGGGCACAGGCTGGTCCTTCCCTTGTGATTGCTGGTCAATTGGGTGTATTTTGGTGGAATTGGTCATAGGTGAGCCTCTCTTCAAAACTCACGACAATTTGGAACATCTAGCAATGATTGAAAAGGTTTGCGGTTATCCTATTGACAAACTGATAGTCCAGTTGTCGAAGGATAAAGGAAATGAGTGTGGTCTCGAGTATTTCACCAAAGCGTATGTTCCCGATGTTCATCGGATGACCGATGGCGAGGACGACGATTTCAGTGGTGATGGTGATGATGATGTCATAATCGATGATGTGGCGACACTGCATCGTCTGTTACGCCTCATGTTTCCAACACTGCTGACTCCAGAAAAGTTCATCAAGCTGGTGGCTGAACTCGATCGCATTGATATTTTCATCTCGAAGCGCATCGGGTTGGACATCAACTTTGATTATTCGTTGCTGCTTAACTTCCAAAAGAACAAGCACTTGATGAATTTTGGAAATTTCACATTTTGGTGGTTTTTCATTGACTTGTTGAAAAAATTGTTCATCATCAATCCCGAGGAAAGGTTGACTGCGCTTGAAGCGTTGAATCATCCATGGTTCAACTTGGGAATTGAAGATGAAGGTACCGTGTAGAGCATGGGTCTATATACTAGTTCAGTTCTCAGACAATGATTGTTTTTCAGCCGATATGGGTAGCATTAATATTTTTGAGTTTAGATGCCGCGACGAGCTGCGCTGCTATAAAGCGGGATAGAATTTTGCGACTTATCGCGCAGACTCATATGATTCACCAGTTGTTTTAACAGAGACATGTCGAACTAGCCTTTTTCAGGTAGACGTAGTTTTGTTCGTTTTAAAGACCAATATTACACTCACCTTTGATGCGGAAATCAATCATTCTTGGTATAGCCGCAGTTGCCTGCGCCATCTCTCAGGTACTGTTCCACAATACGAGTATCCCTAATGAACAGGGCTCAAAACGTGTTTTCATCTTCGTGTCGCGAATTGTCTTTCGGAAACACACACGTCCCCCCCCGCTCCCCACCTCCTCCACTAGAGTATTTGACCGCTATGAGCCGTAATCTGCTGATTTCGACGCTGTCTAATAATCTGATGGCGTCGACCAACCAGCTCATTTCGAGTTTGAAGAAGCAGCCTGGTCTGCAAGTGGTGACCTCCTCCTGCTCAGATAGTGAACCAGAAGATGTTATTCGAGTGCTGATCAATAAAGAAAGTTCCCAACCGCTGTTGCACCCACTCGTTCATGAACCAGACAATGCTTCCAGTGTTTACTCCACCGAAACCATCGAACAAACGTCAATTGATCGGGCGATGCGTCTGACCGAAGGGCTGAGCACCAACCGGCCACAAGCGCCACGAAGCGATGTTGAATATGAGGTATCTTTGAAGCAGCTGGATCTGCCGACAATTTCCAATCCTTATATCAAAAAAGCCCCAAAGTTCACGGTGAAGCGGATCGACCTGCAGTCGAAAAAGAATACGGTCAGTCTTGCAAGCTCCATGGATCCAAGTCACATCAAGGACGAGGAGAGATTATTAGCAGCGCAAAGAAAGCATGATGCCTACACTAATCGCATCGCAAAGATTGAAAAGGAGATCGCCTTTTTGCTGAATTTATTACCACCGTATAACGTTGAAATTGATTACGCTACTCGAACCAAAATCACGAGAGCCATTGAAAAGTTGCGTATGAAGCAGGATGAATTAAAACGGAAAAAATATGATTTGGGGATATCAATTCTGCGATTATGGAGAGGTCATGATGAAAATGACATGTGGGTAAAAGGGTTTTCAAATGCTTGAATTATAGGCAACCTTCCACAATTGAGGTACCTTCAGTATCGACCGACTACCGTGGGTCTTGTGAAACTTACTGAAAAGCGTATTAATCTTTTAGTACTCGTGCATGATTGTAAGAATTGTGCCTCAAACTTGCGAAAGAAGCGACCGTTAATTTACTTATTTAAACCTTAGTTATGGCCACACATTAATAACCAGTTTCTTTAGCAAATCGCTGATATTTGGCTTCAAATGTATGAGGCGCATTGTAGGTGTTCACTCTCTATGACGTCGTTGTTATGGTGACGTTTATGTAAGATCTGAAATTAAATATGGACGAATCGACGAGGATGGTTCACAACTTTCCACTACCTACTAGACGTCTACTTCATGTTTGACTTTCCAGTAGCTGTACAACTAATCGTAAATGCCTAAGATACTGTGTCGATTTAGTTAGGACGTCGAGTGTGTATATTTCCTCTCACACACGGCTTTGCTAACCTTGCAGTGATTCCTACATCTAAAAGCTCGCGACCGAAATTATTGTCAGGGTCTTCCCACATCCCCACCCCTGAGTTTGAGCGTATAATAGAAGCCGATAGGCCGGTTCAAATTGTTCGTTATTTTGGATTTTACCGTGAACTTATACAACAGGGAAAACTCGGACTACAAATTTTAATTTTTGCCTTCAGTTGACCTCGCAAACACGAGAAAAAATCCATCCCTAATCTGATTGAAAAAACCCTACGGATAGTTCTTGACGGCCCAAACTTGATGACCACCCCTGCGCCGTCGTCGCTAGTCACACAGCCCTCGTTTTTTATCTATGATGAAGATGAGCGTGCTCAGGTGCTGCTGCTGGCCCCGTTTGCTCAAGGGCTGTCGCAATTGGAGCTGCTTCTCACAATACCGATCGAGCTGACTCATTCCTACTCCTATGCTCAGCTTCTGCCACATTCCCTTGCCCTTAGGCTTAACATCCTCAAGAGATCTCTCGAGATCCTCAAGGATCGGCCCAACTTGGTCCGTCTGCTTGTTCCCGAGGACAATGTTGAACCTGACGATTGGATGCCCCCGATATACCCCACACTGTCAAACCAACTGGTTCAGTCATTTAAAACATCCATTTTTAAGCATAAGAATAATTCGCAAGATGTGGTTTCAGGGTCACCTAACTCAACGCAAATGGTTCAACCAAATGCGCTGTCAGCAGCTCTTGCAGCACTTTTCCGCCCACCCATACGTCGCCTGGATTCATTCCCGGTGGAAAAAGTATTGAGTACAAACAAAGCAACCCAGCAGCCCATAGGTCGAACAGTTAGTGCTTCCCATGACTCTACGCAAATCTCCGAGCTAATTGGTTTGATCCAAAGTGATTCGGAACAATTAATGAAGGATACAGACGTGGCGAAGAAGCTACACAACTTATCACTTTCTCGAATTCTGCATATTTTGGAGGATGAACTGGCGGTGAAGAAGAAATTGTTATACGCGCTTGCAACACCATTTGTTGACCACCCACAGAATACCGCGCTTCTTTTGACGGAAACAGGTCTGGTGCCAAAGTCTCCATTGATGCCGCCCCTGCTGCTTGCACTCAATACTTTGAATCTGGGAGTACCCCTGGCACCACCCGGTAATTCTAATCCAACTCGGGTGTTTCACGCTCAAGCAAAGAAAAATGCTCCACAACTGGTATTCACCGTGACGATGGATATGCCATGGGAGGTGAAAGCGGCTAACGACTTGGCCTGTATTATGTTTGGGGTTCTGAAATCACAATTTAAGTCACTTACGCTTATGGACTTGATTGCTCCACAATTCCGTGATTTTGTGTTTCAAAGATTAAATCGGTGTCTCTACGCCGATTCATTTGCCAAACGCCTGCTGAACTTGGGTGTTATCGAAGCCGCTCGAAAGGACATTATATTTGCTGGTGAAATCGTCGCCATTTCCAAGCCAGGCCTGCGCAACTTTACTTATACTTCACTTTGGGCTAAACGAAAGGGGTCGCTCATTATTTGCATGTTTGACCAAATACATTGTGATGCGTTCGATGTGGTTGCAGAAGTGCCTGGTGCCCGAGTGTCCGATGTCAAGCAAATCGCTGGTGATCTTGTTGTATTCTCTCATCAATGGAATACTTTGAGTCTGATACTGAGCTCATTGAATGAAGACATCAAGGACGCTAAAGATATTGAGTCCGTCCTGGCAATTGTGAGTCAACGGCGATACTATACCTTAAATACCGTCGATGCAGATGGCACCAACCACAATGTGCCGTGTGCAGTCATAGCTACAGCCATGGAACTGGAGGATGACGATTCAATGAAGTTGAAGATCCATGCTCTCCCATACATTGCGGGCATGTTTGTGATTAATTCGAAATTTGATGTATTGTCATGCAATAATGCCATTGCAAAGAATTTGATGGGAAAACTGGCGCCTGACGTTTGTGGAAAACTGCTCGACACCCTTATCCCCAAGTTTTCCCAAATTCTCGATTACGGAATTGGGGCTAGTGGTATTTCCATTGTTCCCGGGTTGGTGTTGCCGGAACACTTTTTCCGCAAGTATGATGCTGTACTCAAGCTGACGGACTTAGGATCGCTGTCTCTGGAGTTGCAAGAAGAGTTATTTTTCTCGTCAACGGGCATTGAAGCTATACATCGGGACGGAAACATTCTCAGCATTGATGTTCAATTAAGGGTTCTGAGTGTTGACACATACGTGGTTTGGGTAACTTACTCGAGGCCGTTGGGAAAAATCAAAGGCACCGGACCTGAAATCGTGACCCCAGAACAAGAATCAATTAAACACGAGTCAGAGCTGTTAGTTCCGGTCCCTCTAGACGAACACCCCGCGCTCCACTCAGTTCTTCATCGACGTACAGTTACAACCAGCGAGCTGGTATCGCCTAGTATATCTCAAACCGAGGTGATGGGCGACAAAGATGAAATAGCCTATGATCCTCCCAAACTTCAGCGGAACAAGCTGGTTCGTAAGGCCAAGGCCGGAACGTTTGCATTTCCCGTTAAATTTCTTACTGACAAAACTCGAAATGAGCTCAACTTCAAGCTGAGGACTTCCCTGATTGATGCTAGTGCTACTACTCCCACCGATGAGGCTTCTGATGACAAACATGCATTGACTGTGACTACACACCTGCCATTCCATATTTATTCAGAGGCAGAAATGCTCAAGCTAGAGAATGACCAACTACGAAAAGTTATGGCTGAACTGAGATTGTGGCCAAGAGAAATTGGCAACAACCGACGTACTAAAAAGTTTGACGAATTTGTCGTGGAGAAGGAGATGGGCGAAGGGGCATACGGCAAGGTGGTTTTGGCGCACCACAAAGATGATAAGAACTATCGAGTTATTATCAAATGCATCGATAAAGAAAGGATTTTGGTTGACACATGGGTACGTGATCGTCAGTTAGGTACCATTCCGTCGGAAATCCAGATCATGAACACACTCAATGCTGAACCCCACCCAAATATCATGAAGATTGTCGACTTTTTTGAAGATCGAAAGTACTACTATCTTGAGACCCCTATTTTTGGTAACCCACCTGCAATTGACCTTTTCGATTATATTGAGGTGAAATCGGACATGACGGAAGATGAATGCCGTTTCATTTTTCGCCAAATTTGTTCGCTGATCTACCATTTGCATAAACATGGCATAGTTCATCGGGACATTAAGGATGAAAACATTATCGTTGACGAAAATCGAATTATCAAGCTTATTGATTTTGGACTGGCGGGTTATAGCAAGCAGGGTCCATTTGATGTATTTGTGGGAACTATCGATTACGCCCTGCCCGAAGTATTGAGAGGCGAACGTTATGAGGGCAAGCCCCAAGATATTTGGGCATTGGGGATTTTGTTGTACACGATGTTATACAAAGAAAACCCCTTCTATAACGTTGATGAAATCATGGAAGGCGAACTTCGTATACCTTACGTCATCTCGAAGGGTTCCCTATCATTAGTTAAACGTATCCTCCAAAGAGACATTGATAAGCGCCCAACTATTACAGATATAGTTGAGGACGAGTGGCTTCGTTTATAAACCTATAGAATCATACATTTTCGGATCGATAGCACACTAACTTTAGCACACGACCTTGAAGATGGTATGATATAATCAAATTTCGCACGTCGCGAACGATATGTCTCATATACCCCACTACGTTAAGGCGTCTCGATGGTACGATGAGAAGGAAGAGTCCCACGACTTCAAAGCCCAAGGAGATGAACTGATCAACCAAGGTGAAGCCACAGTAGGGACGGGTATTACCAACGAAGACCTGTGGGCCAAGAAGCGAGATAAGTGGTTTGATTATGATTTGGGCCAATGGGAAAGAACCCTTAAACTGTGGAAGGATCGTGGTTCTGTCGACGAAGCTCAGGACTCTGACGATACTGACTACGAACTTGAGTTGATTGAGTTAGGTTTAACGGTTGAGGATATCAAGCCAAATGCCAAACAAAACCCATCTGAGCGTATCATGCGTGACCGGAGCGATATCGCCGCATATATTCACAATATCACCGCCAAGGCTGACGGGAAAATTCAACTCAAGTACGATCCCAAAACTCGCACTATCATTAGCGGGGGTGTGGGGCTCATCGCGTCCGTGGATGAGTTCGCTAAGGAAACCGGCGAGGAGGCCGCATTCTCATGGGAAAAACGAGATCAGCCACAGCCCCCAAAATCAAGCGATTCCTTTATGGATCTGATGATGAAAGACATCAAAAGACGGCAGAGTCATAGGGCAAGTAAGCAAGATGAAAAGCGGCGAAAGATCCTGCGCATAGGATGATACACGTTGCTGTTGATAACGCACACACCTTCCCCGAGGTGGCGTGCCCTCGTGTGCAACCACGTTGGCAATAATGCCCACACGATTTTGCAAAAGCAATGAGCAGCATGATAAGCTCGGCAATTCCGGACTACGGCGTTTATACCACTAAGCGTCATTAGGGTCACGGCATGACGTTGTAAGTTGCTTTTGGAGTCTACTGTAACGACGTGTGCCCTTTTCTTCCTATTCTTTTAGCAATAGAATTGAAGCTTTTAACCACATGGCGGAGTTGTTGATCTTTGACACATTTACAGTATGCAGGACAGAAGGTCCACGGGGTCCAAGAAACTCAAAGGTAATGGAGTAAGACTTCTCGATAAGTGACGAAATGTATTCTTCGGAATGTATTCTCCATTTCATGCTTTCTTCATTATATATACTGTCACTTCACTATTCTTCTCGTAATTTGGTGGACATCGCGGTTAGGTCAGCCATGGGGCATACACGTGGGTCCAGATGTCGTGTGACAAACCAAGAAATTAATGGTACACGTTTCCAAGCCTCTTATTAATAGATCTATCTCTGCTGTATTCACAGACACCCCATGAGTTTGCCTGGCCCCCCTGTACTAAAGACTACGATTATCCACCTAAATAAGGATTTGGACGGAGATAGTTCCAACTATGAAATTTTGACGAATGACTATTTGGAAAATGGCGAGGAACTGGCGACATCCACTGAATCAAGTCTCTCGTTTCAGGCGCCGGCCCCAAAGAAGAAGCGCCGGCGGAGTCTGGCCAACATCGACCTGGAAGAATTGGCCAAAAGAAAGCATGAGACCAAGCAACTCCACCTGATAATCGAGAAGCGCCGGCGGATCAAGATCAACCGTGAATTTGAAGCCCTCAAGTATTTGATTCCCGCTTGTCGAAGCCAAGGCGCGTCATCACTGCCCCAAATCAAAGCTCGTGGAAGTACGAATAATGGAAACAAAATCGACGGAATGTACAAACTCACCATTTTGAAGCTGCTGGTGGAATACATTCTTTATTTACATCATATTATTCGCCGTCAGCATGAGCAGCTCAGCCGAATCGACCCCGATTATAACTTCGACATTGACTTCGCCTCAATACCACTTGATGTGAATCAATATCGAGATATTGATAAGGAGTTTACTTTCAATTCTTTACTCGGTGATGAGTACCGACCATCTTCTATCACAAAAATACCCGAACATGATATTATTGATCCGATAAGCGATGCTTATAGCAGTGGAACCCAAAGTCCAAACAACTCACCCAACTTTTATCCTGCCTTCAGCAAATATACCACAAATCGACGGGTGCTGAACCCAATTCTGCCACATACTACCGCTTTGAGTGGTAAATGCAGCGCTCATACGTCTCCAGCAATGCGGCCTTCGCGATCGACCACTTCGAAATTTAAGCTTCCAGATCCCGCTTTATCTTCTATCGATCATTCACTTGTACCAGGTACGGTATTTGATCCTGCATTTTCTGGTGACAATCCCACTGTACTACTGGCATTAGGCGAGCTCGAAGCTGGCGACGAGGTAAAAGATGAGGACGCTGGTCGAACCCTTCTTTCAATGAAGAAACTGAGCATAGGTAATCTCCTTAATTAAATAGTTCTATGCAATGAATCATGCTTCACTTAATAGCTCCGAGTCTCGCAAGTGCTCAACGAATAGGTCGACAACCAGCGGATATGACAGCTCTTCGTTCCATTTAGAAAAAGTTTCTGGATCGTCAACCACTACCTCTAGAAAAAACTCTAAAGTCATCACCCACATGTCCTTACTGACTTGATGTTTCCACTCTTCGAGCACAAATAGGCACCATTGGTCCAACCTTTCTTGGGCCTTTTCACCTTTGATAACAAGAGGAAACAACAATTTCCAATATTCAACAGCATCCTCACCTTTGAGCAATTTTTGATTGGGCACCAGCATCAAAAAGCTGAATGTGTAGGCGTATAATTGCTTAAACTGCTTGATATCCGTGACGACCTCAAGACTGAATGCCTCCAAGTACTCTCGCATCTCAATCAACAGTTCTTTCTTCAATGTCCCCCACACATTCAAAAACTCAGACACCTCAAAGACACCCAATTCTGGCAGATGTAATAAGTATGCTAGTACCAACGCTCGATAGTCTTCAGGTTCCACACCTAAATCCGAAAGATATTGAAGTGTACCATCAATTTCAATCCTATCATTTCTGGTAGGGTCCCGGTACGTGTTTGCCACCTCTTTAAGCTTCTCTGTGATTGCCACTGGGGGGTTCAACAGTATCAGTTGATGATCAAAGTACGCTTGGATACCGAGCTCAACGTTTTTTGGATACCGTGCCTGGTATTGTTTGGCCACCGCCTGCGACAGCCCAGTTACATCCATGAACTGTGATATGTATCTGTCCGATCTGAAGAACGGCATGCTGTAAGTGGCAATGCTAGGTTTATCCCAGCCGTATGGATAATTTTCTTGAACTGAGTGCGGGTAGATCGAAGAACGCCGCTGTGGGAGAATCTCGACCTTAACCAATTTCAAAAACAAAGCTTGAAGCTACCTTCAACAAAGACTCAATGCATTATGTCAACACTTGCAATACTAGGACGGCATCATCTCATCAAATCAAGGCCATCATTCCTCAACCAACTTTGCAAGAGTTGTGTGACAACAGTCATGAAAACGACAACGACATTGACTTGCTTTTAGATTGGTTACAGCCATTTTATCCTACGTCAGATGTTGCACTCGTTGAACCGCTGCCCCGAATAAAACTGGCTATCAGACTGTGTTTGAAGGATGATGTGTCGGTTCACGAATTCATCAAGTTGTACATCAACTCCATTTCGCGTACGTTCAGAGAATACTGGGGTAATGGTGAATTTCAGGACGTACTGCTCAAGGAATACATTCACCGAATCAAACATATCCGCCATTATTATTCGTTCTATTGCAGACACCTTCGGCTTCAACCATACCCGGCTGAACTTCTTTCGTCTAGTATCGATACCTTGCTAAGGGAATACTTGCTAAGGACTGATTTTCTCAACCAATTCAACACCTGGATAAAGGAACATTTTTTTGCGGAATCCGAAGTAACTCAATGTGGGCTGGTACCAGAAGTTATTGATATACTTATGGAATCGCTGTTGAAGCAATTAGTGTACTCCACAGTGATCACCGATGCCATGTCCAAAATTGTTGGATATGTGCATCAAGAATGTCGAGGCCAGTGGACAAAGCCATGTCTTCCCCAAATTACAGACTTTGTGCAATATCGGTTGTGTCCCAAACTTGCCATTATAACCCCTGATGCAGACTATATTGACGAACTATTGAAAATTGCACATGATCAGTTGGTAAAACTTCGAATTGAAGAGATATTTGATATTGTTTATCATCACCCCAACAGCGTTGTTGCCCTTGAAGAGTTGTATATGTGCCTCCACATCAAACCACTTCAACATGATGTTACCGCGGATGTAAATATGCTGACTGTGGCTCATCTTGTGAACGTCAGCATTACCAGTCAAGCATATCAGCGTAATAAATTGGTCGACGTTTTTATCAGCCAATGTCGTCAACGGTTATTACACTCTGGGCGGCACACTGTTAACGTCATTCTCTTCTACACACGCACCATCAAGGCGTTCCTTATTATTGATCCGCGAGGAGTCTTGTTAGATAAGGTGGCAAGACCGATACGAAACTACATCAAGCTGCGTTCCGACGTCGTGACTAAACTAGTTCACGGAATGTTAGATGACAGCGGCTCTAATGACTTGAAAGAACTTGCACTTGAGCTTCGGAAAGGGTCTTCTACTTTACAAAGCAATCACGTTGCTGATGATTCGAGTTGGAATCCCGATCCTATCGATGCTTTACCTGACTTCAAGAAAGGTAAGGTCACCGACATTATAGAGCTGTTGGTGTCCATCTTTGACTCTAGGAATCTTTTTATCGATGAATTCACCGCTTATTTTTCATCGAAATTGTTGTTGAACCATGGGTTCCAAATTGAAGATGTTGTTGCTAACTTAACACTTTTGAAAGCACGCTTTGGTCGTGAGCTGTTTTCGGAGTTGGATGTAATGGTTCGCGACATCCAAGAAAGCAGCCATATCAACCGCTGGATTAACATGAATGGCTTCCATGGATCAGTGTTGTCTGGTCATTACTGGAATAATCTTGAACTGAATTCAAGTTTCACTGTACCCTCCGAATTGCTCACTAAATTCGAATTGTACAACACGCAATATAATGCTCACTACCGGGGGCGCAAACTCAAGCTTATTCCACACTTGGGGCGAGTATCCATTAATCTCATTTTCAAAAATAAAACAGTCCGGAAGTTTGACGTTACTCCATTGCAGGCTGCTGTTATCCAAGCATTTGACGAACATGATGAAGAGTTATCAACAGCGACTATTGCCAGCAGATGTGGTACGCTAGAATACAACGCGTCGCAAGCCCTTCAATTTTGGGTCAATTCAAAGGTATTAATGCCTCTTTCAAGCGCCGTTTTTGTCGTGAATGAAGACTATGAGCAACTTGAACTGCCAGAAGCCCGGACTATATATCCATTTGTCCAAACGATTTTGGAAAATATCAGAGTTATATCCTTTGCCAGGTTCAAACCGCTTCTTTCATTAACCGTTCCACGAACGGAGCTTGATATTGGTGATATGGACGACGATGAATTACGAAATATTTTACGTGAATTGGTGGATTTGGGTAAAATTAGTATGGATGGGCTCAACTATAAACTCACAAGTTCTTAATATATGCGACAAGTAACATCAGACTCATTATTTCTTCTCGCTATTACCTTTCTTGGCCTGCTCAACCTGCAGTTGGCGCTCCTGGTATTCCGTCAGTGGCTGCCATTTACGGGTAGCTTTGATTTCGTCCAAGTTGTACCCAGGGACCCTAATGCCCCAATTGCGCTCCAAATTCAACTGCATGTCACGCATGTCGATGAGATCAACTTTTCGATGTTTTGCAAGCTTACACGCAAAGGAAGTGACCTGAGTCACGAACTCGTCGGCAAGATCGACTAACAAATCCTCCACATCACCGTCCATGATGTTTCCTCCTCGGTTGATGATATTGAGGTCGCCCTCGTCAACACTAAGCAGGCTTACGACCTCCTGAAGTTTTCTCTTTTGAAGCATACGTCCCAGCAGGTCTCCTTGATATCCAGAATAATAGTCACCCATGTGATACATTGGCAGTTGACGCATTTGCGAATTAGGTTGTGAGTAATAACTGCTCAGGGCTGCAGTCGATGGTATGTTACGACCAGGTAACGATGATGACGATGCCAGCGGGGTTATTTGGGTTGATACCGGCCTTGCAACCAGAATCGCAGTGGGTGCTCTCACTGCAGCTGCTCGTGGTGGTTGTACTCTAAGTTGGGGGACGGGCAGATTGCGATAGTTCGTGTTAGCGGCAATTGGTGGGGGTGATTGTGAGGTTGATCGTCCACCTGCAGATTGCCCACGTACGTCGGGGGCGGGAGACAGAATTCTTTGATTGCTCAAGATATTGGCAATCTTATTGAACGTGGGTTTGAGCTTAACCAACTCCCGATCGTAATTAGCAATAACATCAGGGTCCGTCTCATTTCGCTTTAATTCTTCAAGAGAGTCGATTCGAGCTCTTACTTCTTGAAACGTCACCTTCAACTGACTGATTTTCTTTTCCAAGCTGGCATTCGGCAGCGGTTGATTGATGGTCGATGCAGTAAGTGGGGTCAGCGGCCGCGACGGCATGGAATTAATGGCTTGCGTGATCGCTATATCTTCGGTTTGGGGAATACCGTCTTGTTGAGTTCGTTGTTGCTTGTACTGAAGTAAAAGCTGTCTGTAACGCTCGGCTTTTTGAAAGTGCTCTTGGGCCTTTTCATGGTCATTTCCCGCGGCCTGATAATGAGCTAGCTCTTGTTTGAGCCCCTGTACCAAGGTATTGGCCTCCTGTACTGTGATTTGCTTGCTCATAATGACTTGGAGTCGGCGGCACAGGTTCGAGACTTTTGGTGCGGCGCGCGGAGATGATGAGCTCCTTGAGAAGTAGCTAAAAATCAATCACACTCTTTGCATAAAATTTCATCTACTTGAAGACAAATATTGATTGAATACAGTGTCGTGTAGTTTGGAGATGTAAATTAAAATCAATGTCTTGACAAACTTACTTCTCTACATAAAAACATTTGTAGTTTGTAAAGCAAAACACCGTTCAACGTTTTCAGCATCATTGCCCCACCAATGTGGCATTTCAAAATGGCCTACCATTGTGAACGCCAAAAATATTACCAATATCGCTAAATTAAGGCCTGTATCACAGGCTGCTGCAATAATATAGTTGTACTTTCTCCATAACTGATGGCGAAATTTGAATGCCCACCACATGGTAACGGTACCACCAATGAACTTTGAAAGATAACCGGTTGAAATATTCCCGTAAAACCTTGACATTGACGACAAAAATACTGTCGTATTCCATTTGTCAAACCCAAAGTGATTGTAACGCTTGTTAAGTTTGAAGATGAGAACAGGGAGAATCAAGCCGATCAAAAATCCATATGGTAACCAGTTATAATTGGAGAATAACCTTGTGGGGCCAAGTACCACGTACTGAATAGCATTGGTATGGCTAGCGCTGATTGCCTGGCCTGTCCATTGGTGGCCAGGGTCGACCTTAGATCCATCCAAGTACGGACGTTTCAGACCAATGATCCACTGAACAGCCACGTAATTGATGGGAATCCCAATTAGTTCGCCGAAGAGCTGAGCCAAAAACACATATCGCGGTGGCAAATGGTTATAAAACCCCAACCGCAAACTGTCCAAGTGAAACTGTGCCCGATACCAAGCGTCTCCGGCAATAGATCCGAAAACGAGAGCACCAACGGGATGCCTCTTGGGGACATTTTGTATCATGTATCCATAAATTAGTTCATTGAATGTACCAATTGCCAACTGAAAGTTTGAAAGGGCGTAGAGCCAAGCCAATGGAGTTACGATTAAACCTCCCATCACTAAAGCAACAATACACGCCCACCATGGCATGAACATTTCTCCATTGAGGAATATAACCAATAGCGTTACGAAACTCACCAAAAATAACCATTGATACCACACTATCGGAATTTTTGGATATTTCAGATACAAATGGTTAAGTCTGTCAGTCTTCACGGCGGTTTCTGTTCGGACAAAAGACTTTTTTATCTTGTCCCATCCAAACAATATCACCCATACGCCACCACTTATGTAGGCAGCATAATCGAAGAACATATTCCAGGCTCTCTGTGGCCCTAAATAGACAGGTCCATAATGAGCATACGCAGTTAAATTAAGCTGAAGATCAGTTCCTAGAAGTTCATTGGTGGGGTAACTAGTGCCATTTTCGGTGAATAGCCGGTTAGACATAAGTCCATGTTTGTATTCGAACAAATTACCCCATTTTGTCCAAGGAATAAGCACCCAAGCACCAATAACAAATGCCACGAACTGAATGATTTGAACCCAATAAGGAAAGATCATTATTTGTGAGGTTATGTTTGCCCAGTCTAACGTGAAATTCAAAACCCCCATTCCTCCAAGTCCACTGCCAATAAAATTCACAACAGCATTGTGGGGAGCCATCCAGCAAAGTACCGCCAATGAAGAGACCATTGGCATGATGAACAGCGGAAATAGTTGCCATATAGCGACTCCGCAAAGCACATAGAAGAAGACCTTCATTTGTATTGACTGGCTATGCTCTTTGGCTTGGGATTGAAGTAATGCTGTCTGCATTAATGTTGCTGGAAATGGAAAATTTGGATCATAAACCAAGACATCTTTACAAATTGCGGCGTAACTGTAACCAATAAATACAATTGCAAACATAAACGGTATAGCCACTGCCTTTGATACTTTAGTGTCAAAGTATAGATCGGCTAAGGAAAGCGCATTCGTAGCTAGATTACCGGTTGCTCCCAGCGCAGCGGTAATTGCCAAAAGTGCTGTTTCCTTAATGGACCATGGCCCAGGATTTAAGTTCAATCGAAGGTGGCCTAATTTGAGAGTCTTGTTGGATGGAATTACCCGAGATAGCCATTGACCAGTCCAGTGACCCACAATCTGTACAAAGAAAATCAGGTATGCTGCCAGGGTAGTCCTATACAGATTCATGGTATCAATAAATGCCCCGGGTATCACGAAGAGTACCAGCAAAAGGACATAACGAACCGTGACCACTGGTGTAGTTGGATCATCTTTTAACGGTACTGTCTCTCTGACAACTTGAGGAAGTTCTAAAACAGATTCGGTATCACTGTCATCGTCTCTGGAAATCAATGTTGTCGTCTCATCCATATCATATAGTGAGTAATTTTGGTCGGGTTGAAAGTGAAATGCTTCACAGTACTGTGGTGGAGAAGCGAAGCTCACGTGATGTGTGCCACATTAAGCAAACATTTGACTTTGACAAGTTCATCTAGGGACACATTATTTGAATCATTGGGGTGATGCATCATGACAATTGAATTTCAAAAGGATCTCCAGTTCCTTTTGTAGTGTAAGTCTCCCACCGTACCATTCACCTTGACGCTTGCGAAGTTGAAATTTTTTTTTGCGACATCAAATCATCTCATCACATTGACCATGATTGTGTTACCTGCCTCCAATTCGGAAGGTTTCTCTGCTGTGTCGGCCTACTCTGAACCTATTCGCCGTCCTATCGAGCCTGTTGGCCGTTACTTCCTTGCCCACGCTCTGCGGACTCTTAGAGGCCACACTTGGTCGGAACACGAAAAGATCGAAGCTGAAAAGAACGTGACGAAGGTTGAGGAAAACGAAGATGAAGACCTTGGCGATGAAGAGCAAGACGAGGAATTGCTCAACTGGGACCCCAGAGATTGGAAGGAAGCTGACTTATATGCTGTTTTGGGTATTTCTCATTTGAGATGGAGAGCCACCGAAGACCAAATTCGTCGGGCCCACAGAAAGCAAGTTTTGAAGCACCACCCCGATAAGAAATCTGCTTCGGGTGGGTTGGAACAAGATGGTTTTTTCAAGATTATTCAAAAAGCTTTTGAGACTATGTTGGACCCTAACTTGAGAAGACAATTTGACTCGGTTGACGAAAATGCTGACGTTCTTCCCCCTGCTCCTAAGTCAGAGTACGACTTCTTTGAAGCCTGGGGCCCTGTTTTCGAAGCCGAATCTAGATTCCTGAAGAAGGGCCCCATGCCTGCGTTGGGCAATGCCGACTCTACTAAGGAAGAAGTCGACAATTTCTACTCGGCTTGGGGTAAGTTCGACTCGTGGAAGACTTTCGAATTCAAGGATGAAGATGTTCCCGATGACACTGCCAACCGGGACCACAAGAGATATATTGAAAGAAAGAACATTTCCAACAGAAAGAAGTTGAAGCAAGAGGACAACAAGAGAATCATTGACCTTGTTGAGCGTGCCTACTCGGAAGATCCCCGTATCAAAGCCTTCAAGGAGGCCATCAAGAAGGAAAAGGAAAGAAAGAAGTGGGAAAGAGAAGCCGGTTCGAGACAAGCTGCTGAAGAAGCGGCCAAGAAGAAGGCTGAAGAAGAAGCCGCCGCCGCTGCTGCTGCTGCTAACAAGGTCGACAAGAAGAAGGCCAAGGAAGCTGCCAAGGCTGCTAAGAAGAAGAACAAGAGAGCTATTAGAGGTGCTGCTGCTGACATCTCGGGCGATCGTAATGAAATTGATGCTGACGTCGACGACATCTTGGAAGCTCTCGACGACGAAAAGTTGGTGTCGTTCGTGTCTACTTTGGGCTCAAAAACTGGTGATGCTGCCAAGGATGACTTCATTGCTATTGCTAATGATATCGGTGTTGCTGGCAAGATGAGATTCTTTAAGTAAATCTTTATATATTGCTAAATCATTCATCAGGTTCCTTAGTATAGTCGTAATGGCGGGACAAGGGTTTCGCCTTCATGTGGTAATGCTTTTTACGCATCTCCTCAAACATCTTATGGCGTTCCTCGGCGGTAAGTGGACGTTCCTCCTCTGACTCTTCTTCCTCTACATTATCAGCTTCTTCCCGGGGCAAAATTTTGCTTCCGTGAAGAGATTGCTCCACATCCTCCACCTCACCTGTCCCAAGTTGAAATTCAGGGATGTCATCCTCATGGTCGTCGTCTTGCTGATAGTACTCTCCTTGCGGATTGAATCCACCTTCGTAAGGAGTCTTGGGCTCATCAATTTTCATGGTAGCTGCCTTTTCTTGTTCCGTTTTGTATAAATTGATCTCGTCCCACTTCAAGTGTTCGTTTGCTTCGTCTCCCGTCACCGGTTTCTCAGCGTTGATATTGACAGGTTCTGAATGCATTTGGGAATTGAGGATGGTATTTCGAACGACCTCCTGACGGTCGAGTTGATCTTCAAAAGGGCGGTGATCTACCTCATCTTTATTTCTCAATATACCCCGAGGCGACATGGTGGGGTTTTTTCTTGGAGCGATCTCAAGTGAGAAGTGACTGTGGAGAACAACCACTCAACACAGATAAATCGATATATATATAAGGGGAGCATTAGGAAGTAAAGCTTACTGCCAATTGCGCTAGTTCTAGCAAAATCGAATCGAACCACTTCATCGGTGGACTTACTAGTACAATATGTGGCCTTTTATAGTCAAACTGAGAAAGCAATAGACAGTAACTGAGATGGATCAAAACACCCACGTCCCAGAGTGTGTTCTATGTATATATACATATATATACTCACATTTGCAGCCATTACTAATGATTTGGTCACTGGGGTTTTTCCCAAACGTGGTCGCGCTTCGTGGGTGAACGTTTGTACGCGCAACCGCTACGTCACTAAAAAATCACTGGCACGCACCTTATACCATGGGACAAACATTTAGCTTTGCCAACATCTTCGGCAAGGTGTGGGGGGCATCGAAGGAAATCAGAATATTGATTTTGGGGCTTGATGGTGCTGGGAAAACCACAATCCTTTATCGTCTTCAGATGGGTGAAGTCGTCACCACAAAGCCAACCATCGGATTCAATGTCGAGACACTCAAGTACAAAAACTTGACTCTTAACATTTGGGACTTGGGCGGCCAGACATCGATCCGGCCCTATTGGCGATGCTACTACTCCAATACTGCTGCAGTCATTTTTGTCGTTGATTCTACTGACAAGGAGCGTATCGATGTTGCCTCTAAAGAATTGCACATGATGTTGAAAGAAGAGGAGTTATTAGATTCGGCGTTATTGGTGTTTGCCAATAAACAGGATCAACCGGGAGCGATGACCGCAGCTGAGGTATCCATGGCGCTTAATTTGACAGAATTGAAAGACCGTAGTTGGAGTATCGTGGCCAGTAGCGCCATCAAGGGTGAAGGGTTACACGAGGGGTTGGATTGGTTAATGGATGTGATCAAGGAAGAGCAGTTGTAATGCATGGTTAATGTTAGGTACATATTAATGAAGACTGACGATCTAGGCTTGGGCTTCGCGCTCTTTAACTCGATCTAAAATCGTTTTAATCATCTCGTTGCCGACAGCATTGCCGCTGGCAAACATTGGCTCAAAGAACTTTTGGGTTTTGATAAACTCATTCTTGTAAAGCTCAAAGTTGCCAAAGCGAATAATGCTCAGCCAATTTCTAGCAGCAATAGTGAATTCAAGGTCATCTGTACGGAAAGATGTATCTTGCACTGCATAATCAATCAGTTCTTCCAATAAGTTAGGAGCACAGAAGATATACTCGGTGACCCCCAAAAATATCCGGAATAATGGTGTCAGGCAAATGATGTGGTCATAAGGGATGATACCAAGCTTGAACCAAGAATCGACAATGGCAAGCAATGACAAATGCGAGTTGGGTTGACGACCCTCTGGCGGAACTTTCGAAAGACTAAATTTTTGCAATAAGTCATCATCTAGTAACAAGTTGTTATGGTCAACCAGCTTGAAGACAAATTCCTTGGCCTTTAATAAACGCTCCCGAAGCTCATCCCTATTACCAGCAATCATCAATTTGAAGAGCTCTGTGGTCAGCTTAGCGTATTGTAATACCTGGTCATGAGCTGCAGGGTTAGTGATGGCAAGACCAGCATAAACGTGCCATTTGTTGGAGTAAATTCGAATGGCAATATTGGTTTTAGCATTTTCCAACCCGCCAATCCACCGTGGAGTTTCCCAAGGGTACTGATTGGAGTTCTTCCAAGCCACCCCCATAGAAAGAAATGCAGCATGGGTTACGGCTTGTGTGTCAGCAGTGATTCTATCATGCTGAGCTGCCGTCAAATAAACCACTTTGGAATTTAAACATTTGACGAGCTGATTGATAAAATTAAGCGAGGCATCGCTGGCACGATGCCGAATAATGACAAGGGGCTGGCCCGTAGTATTGACCTTCGGCCCATGCATCGAATGCAATGATATTATTTCGGTATCGGAAGGCAAGTGTTTTTCAAACGCTTGAATCTCTGGTGTCTTGCAACTTGTTTGACCACCAACAATAGCACCAAACTTTGTCAGCGGGCCGTATATCGATACGATCTTATCAATGTTTTCTGCTTCCACCGAATATATAATGTAATCTGAAATACGCAGCACGTAATGACCGTTCTTCAAAACTTCAAACGACTCCAATGAAAACTTCTTCTTGGTTTCTTCAAAGACCTCTTCTCGGTCACACCCAACCACCTTCCATCCAGCCTCAGCAAATCTCCGGGCATAAAGTACACCCATATCACCAAGACCGATGACACCGATGGTCTTGGTACGTTGAAGGGTTCCCAAATCACTCATGGAGATGTCAATTTTCAATGCGCATTATGAAAGCATTAAGTAGTTGGTAAAGTGCAATCTACAATCATCAAGTACTTCATCGTGTGCAATTGGCCCCTTTGAGACGCAACGTGAACGCCGTACGTCCTTGTGTGTTTCATTTATTTCAAACATGATCTTTTCGGTTGCATGCCTTTCTCGAAGAGTTGTTATTAGGCGCGCAGCACATCACCAAGAGATTATTCACCACACTTATGCGAGCGTACTCGGCCCCAGGCAAAGCGCTTTTAGCAGGTGGCTATTTGGTGATTGATCCTCAATACTCAGCATATGTCACTGCCCTTTCAGCTTGTATGCATCTGGTGGTGACCTCTACCAAGAGTCAAGGCCACTCGACGGTGGTAGTAAAGTCTCCACAGTTCACCCAAGGGTTATGGGAGTACAAGATGGTTCAAACTGATGATGGTTGGGAGGCCCAAGAGGTTCAAAAAAAGAATAATCCTTTCTTGGAAGCCACCCTTGCTACGGTATGGAACTATTGGAACAATCTTCAGCCCACATCGTTCGAAATTACTATCTACCTGGATGCCGGCTTCCATGCTCCCAGTGAATTGGTGAAACAATCGGCCAATGCATCCCAAAAATTCTACTTTCACGATAAAGAAATAAATGCGGTACCGAAAACCGGTCTTGGTTCATCAGCAGGATTGGTTGTGGTGGTATCAGCAGCATTACTCGGAGAGTTTGACAACAGCATTGTGGAGAAGAAAGACCTCATACACAATGTCGCCCAAGTGGCTCATTGCCGGGCGCAGAAAAAGATCGGTTCGGGTTTTGATGTCGCTGCTGCCGTCTTCGGGTCTATTAAGTTTCAAAGATTTGATCCTGCGTTAGTCGAGTCCGCAATTAACGAGCCAACGAAAGTCAAAAGTGTATGTGATCAACAGTGGAAGTTTGGCCATGAATCCATCAGCTTGCCACCCGGGCTCAAGTTGTTGATGGGTGATGTTTCTGGTGGTAGTAATACTCCCAAGCTTGTATCCCAAGTTCTTCAATGGAGAAAAGATAAGCCCGAAGAGGCGTTGGAAGTTTATGGTCAACTCAATGCTGCAAACGAACGCTTCATGGCAACATTATCGCAACTTCAAGGTTTAGCGAAGTCGGACCCTAGGGCATATGACCAAGCTGTATCTAGTAAATCAAGTCCGATTTTGCGCGAACTTTCATCAAATATTGGCGACATGCGTCAGTGGATCCGTAAGATGACGAAAGAATCAGGCGCCACTATTGAGCCCCCAGAACAAACTAAATTGTTGGACGCATGTTTGGAGCTTCCTGGTTGTATCGGCGGGGTTGTGCCTGGTGCGGGGGGATATGATGCTATTTGTGTGCTCGTGTTAGAGAGCAATATTGCCGCTTTTGAAAAAGCGTCCTTACAAAATTCCCAATTCCGTAGTGTCAATTGGCTTGACCTACAAGAGAAACTGGCGGGGATTGAGGCTGAGCTTCCAAAAAACTACGACTTTGATTCATAGCATAAGTATTATAACATCCATCCCTAATCTGAATGGGCACATTCAACGCGTGCACCTCTTAATGCCGACTCCCGCGTCATTATGCAGGACGGTAATTGATAACAGTCTGTACTCTTGTACCACACCCAATTGGAAAGCTCATCTAAATTCGTAAGCTATTTCTACTTGAAAGTTAGGTTTTGTTATTCAGCTAATGACGTCCATTCACACGTTTATCGTCATTTCCCCGCATTGATCTAATGACATGTGGTACTCCTGCATCTAATCTAATCCTTGCCGGCTCGGTATAAATGATTGGCACCATCCACGGTGTCTCGCGCCAACTATACAATTACTTTGAGAATGGCTTCTGCTTGCGGTCCTTGTTGCTTGGAAACTAACTTTCACGAAGGTACTCCCAAAGGTAACCACTCCCAAATTGGTGGGTTGGACACTTACTCCGTGGGCTCGGGGAACAAGATTATTGTGATCTTGACTGACATCTATGGTCATAAGTACAACAATACGTTGCTTATTGCCGACGAAATTGCCAAAGCCGGCTACCGGGTGTTGATTCCTGACATCTTGAAGGGTGATCCTGTCCCCGCTCAACACGGTGACTTAGCCCCTTGGTTGCAAAACCACACTCAAGAAATTACCACCCCCATTGTTGATGGCTTTTTGGCCAAGATTAGAGAAGAACTTAAGCCCACCTTTGTTGGTGGCATTGGCTACTGCTTCGGTGCTAAGTATGTCGTGTTGAACTTGGCCAAGGGCGGTTTGTTGGATGCTGGTGCTGGTGCTCACCCGTCGTTTGTCACTATTGATGACGTCAGAGCCATTACCAAGCCTATTCTTTTCTCGTGTGCTGAAGTCGACCCTATTTTCACCGCCGATACTCGCTTCGAAGCCGAAAAAGCCTTAGCCGAGATTGGTGCCCGTTACCAAGTCGACTTGTTCCTGGGTGTGTCGCACGGGTTCGCTTGCAGAGGTGACATGAAGAATCCCGTGGTGAAGTACGCTGCGGAAAAGGCCTTGTCGGACCAAATTTGCTGGTTCCATCAATTTGCTAAGTAAATTATTACAATGTGTATGTTTTGTAATATAAACTTCGCTTCGATCGGTTTCGATCGGTTCCGGGGTTTAGGCGCGCACTGAATTAAGTGATGCGATGAGTAATTACTTTCACTAGTAACGATGTCCTCCCCCGAACTTATCGAATTAGTGGAGTTCCTCCATTCCAATCACCCGGCAGTAATCCAACTTGCCATCAATAATTTAGTTGGTTTTTCGCAAGGTCCTCTTAAGGCAGTGTTTTCCAACAATAACTATGAACCTATCAAAGACTTGAAGAGATTGTCTCAAGAAGTGTTTGATAAGCAAGTGGTCACTGATGCCCTTACGATTTTGGCAAATTTGTGTGAAGATGTCGTTATTCGTGACATGATTGTTGAAGATGAAGACTACCTTAACTGGTTGACTCTACAAATTTGTAACACCAAAAATACCCACGCCGACTTGATGTGCATCTTATTGACCAACCTTGCGAAGAATGATGCTATCAATAAGATTTTAGATATGACAATGCCGACCTCAGAAGTTTTCCCTTCTGGGACTGTTATCGACAGTTTGATGGATTGCTTTGTAAAGGGCCACGATCGTTCCCTTAACCCCGCTGCAGAATTCGATTACTTGGCTTACTTCTTCGCCGACATTTCCAGATTTAACCAAGGGAGACTGTTTTTCATCACTGAACAACAATACGATGGAGTTGTGCCCCTTCAAAAGCTTTTGGTGTTTACCGAATTTGACAAATCGAAGATCAGAAGAGAAGGGGTAGCCTCGACTATCAAGAACTCGTTATTTGACACTAACGCTCATATGAAGCTCTTGACTGATGAAAAGATCAACTTATTGCCCTACATCCTTTTGCCTCTTGCCGGTCCCGAGGAGATTGACGAAGACGAAATGTTCAATTTGCCTGAAGAATTGCAATTGCTTGATGCCGATAAGAAGCGGGAACCCGAGATTTCAATTATTTGCACTCACCTTGAGTCTCTCCTTTTGCTTTGTACTACCCGTCAAGGTAGAGAATACCTTAGAAGCAAATCTGTGTATAGTATCATTCGTGAGCTTCACAAGGCCGTGGAGAATGATGATGTCGCTGATTTGTGTGACCGGTTGGTACAAATGCTTCAACGTGATGAAGCCCCTGAAGCGGAAGATATCGAGATTGATTCCGATGAAGATGATGATAAGATTGTTGAAGTTGCCTAACCTATAAAATTTATTTACATTACATTCCCTCCTTTAATACAAGTTTGCCATCTTGAAGCTTGAGATTTTGCTTGACGATAGCAATGATACGTTGCTTGTTGTCCTTATGTGCGCTCACCCGCGACTTGAGGCCAGTCAACAACTCCTTCGTTGTCAACGGATTCCCACGAACAATGTCCAACACTTCCTTGATCGTAACAAGCTTATTGTCGGGGCCCGCCAGGTTCAAATCAGTGGTGGGAGAGGGCAGAGTTTCACGATTTTTCATGACCTCGGCGATCAATGGTAATCTTCGGCCCATTGGCGACCATTGCCCCGGCGGGAACGCCTGGAGTATCTGTGGTGTAGCTTTGATAGAGAAAAGGCCGTCTCCTAAATTGTGGCCAAAGACAACACGTGGACGCGCTGATTCTCCCGTGCCAATCATCATCCCATCAGTTGGTTCCTGCTTGACCAACGTTTCGTCATCGGAGTCCAGCTCAAGATCCAGCTTGGACAAGTAGGGGTTATCATCTTCATCACTTTCATAGACAGCCCCCTCAGTCTTGGTCAACACCTTCTTAAGCTTCTTTCCCTCCTTATCGACCTTTCTTTCGTCTTCCTCTTCCCCGAATAAGTCGTCCACACCTTCCATCTCGTCAAATGCATTTGCCTTGAGCATTTCCTTCTTAATCTTTTGCTCACTCAATTTATTCTCCTCTTCGTCCCCATCCATAATTGGGGCTTCTTCATCGTCCGCGAATTCCTCATCGAAATCCAAATCATCGTGGTCCAGATCACGGCTGTTAGCGGTTTCCCCCAGGACTGTACGCATGCGAATGGACGTCAGCAGCGGCAGAGCGCCCTTTACGAACCGCTTGTCAGTGGATTGTTGGTTTTCGTCACCCAATCTCTTCATCAACCACCGCGGCACCGCCCCGCGATTTTCCATCTTCTCTTCAGCCTCCTCGAGAGTCAATGTAGCATATTTATTCCGAGGGGTGAATCTGTACACCTTCTCTGCTGGCACCATCTTGAAGCCATCCTTGTCAAACACGAACAACACATGTTGTGAGTCTGACAGACCAGCTTCGTAGTTACCAACGAAAACGTTCTTGGCATCGTAATCCTCGATCACCCACGGGTAAAATTCTTCGTAACGTAATTTCCGCTTTTCTTCGTCCATCACTGTCACTTGCCGAGTCTTTCGTTTGAAAAAGTTCCGTTGCTTGCGCCGCCCACCACCATCTGGAGCGACCTGGCTTACGTCCATCTCTTCGGGGACTTCTTCAAGAACCTTCTCATCTGGATTGGCACGCGCCCGTTCGTCAATTTCCTTTCGACTCAATTGGAATTGAATGTTACGGGGGTCTTTCCGATGGAGACGGACGGGTTTGGTGAAGTCCTTAACGATATCCACCGTTTTGTTGTTCTGAAACTTCATAATGTGACACCGAGTATCCGCTAATTCCGCCAGCGAGCAGCACTCAAGCGGAATCTCTTGCCATTCACTACCCTCATTTGAACTCGGCTGCTGTGATTGGGACATTGGGGGGGTTAGTGAGACAAATGTACCACACGAGTTGTGCTCGCAGTGCGAAAAAGTGGTGATGGAGGATGTTAGTCACGGACGAGGAGAGACGACCCACAAACTATGATGAATCAAGTAACCCCTCGAGCTCGCTTGGTGTATCAATTGCGGGGATCGAATTGTCATAACTTTGGCACTTTCATCAACGATACATTAATGCTCACGTCATAAACATGATGGGAAAACCTTTGGCAGATCTTACATGGGTTTGCCACCTTAGTTAGCAACTAAAATGTCTCGTCCTAGGCCCAGGGCTTAAACTCCTTTACTAATTTGCTGCGACTCCGAACGAGCCGCTCGAATCAACTTGTGCCCCCCACGTCCCGCGCAAGCGGGGCGGGGGGGTTCGGATATTCCACCCCTTTCACCTAAATTGTGGCGAGGAGCAATTAAATTAATCTAACGAGTTGCATTTGAACTAATGGTTGAATTGAGAAGATCTCTGAGAAGTTCCACTCAAGAGTCGACTAAGGCTCTGGAAGCGCAAGGTCTGGCGAAGAGACTGGCTGCATCTGACGATGCTGGTAAAAAGAAGGCGAAAAAGGTGGTGCTTGAAGATGGTGACGACGACGCTGTCGATGGCAAATACGAAATTGCTGAACCCCAATTGGATGCGGTAGCCATTGAACCAAAAGAAGAGAAGGAAAATGGCAACAATGAGGAGCTCATCGAGGATGACAAAAAGCCCGAGGAATTGAAGATTACTGACGGGGAAAAGGGTGAAGCCCCCGAAGAAGATGAAGTTGAAGAAGACGAAGAAGACGGAAAAGGCACCGAAGAAATTGAGGTGGGGGATGAAGCTCCTGACATCAAATTGGTTAACCAAGATGGTAAAGAAATCAGCACCAAGGAAGAACTCAATGGTAGCAAATATAACGTTGTGTTCGCTTACCCCAAAGCTAGCACCCCTGGGTGCACCAGACAAGCCCAAGGGTTCCGAGACAACCACGAATTTTACGAAAAGCATGGTGTTAAGGTGTTTGGCTTGAGCGCTGACACACCCAAGGCGCAAACGAACTTCATCAAGAAGTACGAATTGAACTATGACTTGTGGTGTGACCCAAAGAAGCAGTTAATCGAAGTTTTGGGGGCCAAAAAGTCCCCTAGCGGCACCAAGAGATCCCACTGGGTTTTTAAGGATGGTAAGTTGGTGGACAAGAAAATTCAAATCTCACCTGAAAACAGTGTGAGTGAAGCTCGGAAATGGATTGAAGATGACATTAACAAATCCTCTGAGTAAGGACGTATTTAGGTTACGTATTGAGTGAATATCTTGAGCTGTTTGACAGTCTGGAAGATCCGTGTGGGTCTTGAGCACCCAAGCTGACGATGTGAAACATCAAAAGAAATTTGGAAATTTATTTGCTGTGATTTACCGACTACATGACCGGTAGATACCAGTGAGCCTATTTGTGGCGATATTTTTGGTGTAAAGTTTGGTAGTAATCGACCAGTTACAGGCTTGATAACATGACCTTTCCTTTTCAGTGGTTTTATTTTTTAGCCCTTTAGAGATCTCCAACGATCTGGGGAGCCAAGTCAACAAAAGTGATGGTGGACGACAAGACCCTTCCTTTTTAGTGGTTTTATTTTTTAGCCCTTTAGAGATCTCCAACGATCTGGGGAGCCAAGTCAACAAAAGTGACGGTGGACGACAAGACCCTTCCTTTTTAGTGGTTTTATTTTTTAGCCCTTTAGAGATCTCCAACGATCTGGGGAGCCAAGTCAACAAAAGTGA
>JAKTSL010000104.1:0-56225 GCA_030580175.1 Diutina pseudorugosa
AACAACGCGCCTGCCATCACCTGAGAGTCGTCGAGCGGATATGATGGGTCGTCCGCTCGAATGATCACTGTAAGCTGAGGAAGCGGACTGGTTGGAGTCACTTGACAATAACTGACTGGCGTTGACAAAGATACAATGGCACCTACAACTGAAGCATACAACAACTGACACATACAACAGCTGAAGCATACAAGAGGTATACAACCGAATGTATGAGGCTTTACTGATAACAACTAACAATTGCAATCGTAAATATACCTAGGAGACTGAATTTCCATTTGGCAATACCAACATGACTGTACGTTCTTTGTGGTAATCGCTTTGCTTGACCACGTCGTTCATGTTACCATAATAAATTGCTTTATGGTCATGGAAACCATTGCTAGAGTCAGAAATGTGTAACGTTTATTGTTGGACTCATTTGTCACTTCATTGACATGCTAATTGACCAGTTGGTCCAATATAAGTGACACTGGGTTACAGGTCGATTATTACCATACTTTACACCAAAAAAATCGCTACAAATAGGCTTTTCGGTATCTACCAGTCATGTAGTCACTAAATCACGACAAAAAAATTTTCATGATTTTTTTTGATGTTTGACATCGTCGGCTGGGGTTTGGGGTTTTCACGGACCATCGCACCTAACCGTATATGACGTAACCTCAATTGATTGACGAAAAATGCACCACCAAAAGCGGTATATGGAAATCTAAAACAACCATTACATTCATAACGTCTCTATCTTTATGGTGATTGGCTAATAAGCCTCAATTTCGAAAATTTTTTGGATCCGATTTCATGCGATCTGGCGTTTTTTGAGTCGTCATTTTTGCGGTTTATTCCGTCGGGTTAGAGGTTTACAGAAAACAAAGCCATCTAGCATGAAGCCGGCAGTTTGCTCTACAAAACCCAAGTATCGCTTTTTTTCCTTCGTTGGTATCGAGCTCGCTATTGCACCGTTTACGTGTTTTTGGCGCGACCAACCCCTAGGCCGAATGGGCCAAAATCGACAAATCGACAAGTTCCGTCAAACTCCGTCAAACTTTGTTAAGATGGAAAGGCCACCGGCTAGAACATAGTAGGCCATCTCAAAGTCGCTACCGGGCGGCGTAAACCGTACTTTTCTCACCATTATATGTGTCATTAGCGAAAGACGAGAACACTAGTGAGACTAGCCAATGTGTCGATGGTTGCTTCCATTCGATTCATGAATGTTACAGAGATAGTAGGAACCATAATTGAAAGTGCCAGCGATCCGGTATTGTCTGTCTTCATGGACTTCCTCCAATCTTGTTCTTATCGCACATTACAGTCAGTTGCACTTTAGCACCATTTCATATAGGCGGAGGACGTGCTCCAGAACCTCGACCGACGCGACCTGATTGAGCAACAAATTAGTACATTATGGGTTGTTCAATGATTACCGATGAGCCGCACGCTTCAAGTGCGATGTTGTATAAATACATATGGGTATGACGATGATGATGATAATAAAGATTAGGCCGAGGTGGAAAAGTAAAGACCGCCAAATTCCTGATGCACTTGATCCTCGATGTCGGCAGCGACGTCAGCGTCGGTGATTTCCACCGTTAGATGGGTAAGTTTGTGAAGACTGGCCCGACTAAGGTATAATGCCACAAACTTGGGGGTAGTCACCGACCACTTAGTAAGCTTTAACTGGTGTAGATGGGGAAAATTATGCGTAAGCCGATTGAATGTCGATGGCAGGAGAGAACGGGGACAAGCAACCTCAAGCCGACGTAAACTATCCATGTCGGCGTCGGGTTTAGTGAAGAACTCCATCAACAACTGCGAATTGACAAACGTATCGGTCGCCAGATAGTCGAGTCGAAGCCGTTCGAGGAATTGCCCCGGGTTGAACTGTGATAGTCGGAAAGGATACTCCCACGAACACCCAACAAGTACCACCTCCACGAGGTTGACCACCGGCACCGATTCGCGACTCCACACGAAATGGTAGTCGTGAATCTCGAGATAAGTCAAACACACGAAATCATTAAGGGAATTAAGATCAAAATACCGGGGCTTTTTCGCCGGCAGGCTGTGGTAGAGGGTGAGGCGAGCCAAGTGGGGGAACCGGCGGTAGCGTAACCACGACGCCAGGTCGATGGTATTGATGAGCAAGTGATGCAAGTGGGGGTAGCTGCGGAGACGAGGAAACACGTCGACGTGCCATTCCAGGTACAGCAGATGGTTGGTGATGCGAAGCTGAGTGATGATGTCGAGGCACGGCGGCGTGTGCTTGGCCATCTCCCACGTACACTTGGCTCGGCGGAACACCGCCGGTTTGAGCCATTGCCGCGTCCACTTGCTGGTGCTAGCAAGGCTAACCACATCACCAGCATCGACGTAGCGAAACACTACCCGCCACACATCGTCGGGGAGGCGTAGTAGTACCGACTCGTCGCCGTCGTCTGTACCAGACGCGGTCATGAGTTAGTGCGACCGGGAGCCCAACTTCGGCGCTACCCCGTGGGTGTGTGTGCCGTTGACACAGAAGGGAAAAAAAGCCCGCTTTTCCCCATCCCCCCCCTTTTCCGGCCGTCGCGACGTAAATAACTCGGGCCGGGCGCGAGACAATAATCACAAAACACGTCGTATTGTTTTTCCAGTTGAGAACACGCTGTGCCGTATCATCTATTTGTTCTTTTAAGCCACCCCCACACCGGCAGTCGTAAACTGGTTGGTAACCGAATCGACGACGACTTCCGACGGCTCCGACCCCTCTTTTCGTTGCCGAACTCAGAAGTATACGAGCTGTTCTGGGCGCTGCAGATAAGTCCGACGTGAAAAGCTTATATCGCGACCGGTGGTTACTCGCTCACACCCCTTTGGTTTTACTCCTCATATCATCCGCGATCCGCGACATACCCCCTCTGAGTTAACGAGATCCATGGGAGCCTCAGGAGAAACGACGCCGGCAACCCGTTCGGTGATGGTGGCGGCGGCGGTGTTCATGGTGGTGGCGTGTCTCCGCATGGCGGGCCTGAAGCTCATCCCCCGCGGTCGCCAGTGGTGGTGGGCGGCACCGGTGCTGCCCCGAGTGGTGTTTGGCGAACTAAGCGGCGACCCCATCGAACGGTTTGCCTATCATAACAACATGCCGGTGGCGTGGTCGGTAGTGGCCGGGCTGCTATTGGTGGCGCTGACGTTGATTGAAGTTCTATAAGTCTATACGGTTTATTACAAAAGGATACCCCCTCTTTATTCCTTAGTGTCCCACACAAGTGTCACCGGGCCGTCGTTGACGAGAGCTACGTCCATCATGGCGCCGAACTCACCGTCCTTGACCTTGTCGTCGCCCAACCCCTGGCGAAGCGCCGCCAAAAAGTCGTTGTACAAGTGGATGGCTTCTTCGCCCTTGAGCGCCTTGTGGAAATCGGGCTTGGTCCCCTTCTTCACGGTGCCGTAAAGAGTAAACTGCGATACCGAGAGGATCTCGCCGCTGATGTCGGTCACCAGCTTCGCCCACGGCTTACCGTGCCACGCCGTCTTGGTTTCGGGAGGATTGCTCAAGTCTTCAAAGATCCGAAGCGAAAGGATCTTCTTCAGCAACTTAGCCACATCATCAGCAGTATCACCCTGAGTGATCCCCACAAGGAGCATAAGGCCCTTGTTAATCCTAACTCCGTTAGTTATTGATTTAAAATACCACGAGTTAAAACCTGATTAGGTCGTCTCTTTTTCTGGCAAAACTTACAGAGAAATGACATTACCGTCGACGGTGACCGAAGCCAGCTTAACCTTTTGAATAACCACTCTCATCGAGGTCGCGGAGAAGGTTTTCCATCGCCGAAGCTGTTCAAAAACTGGGGAACGGCGCGCGCGCCCCGCTGACGCCGATTAATTACCGACGCCGATATCGGCGAAACGTCTTGGAGAAAGTGTGATATTATAACTATGTGTTTAACGATCGTCGTCAACGACAAACCGGACAAAGTATTTGAGCCCGGCGTAGATTTCCATGCCGACGGGAACGATATACTGACTGGGAAGCAAAAACCCGTGGCTACCGGTATCGCGAAGTTTAAGTTGGTAGGCCCAGTAGGCATTGCTGTGGTACATGTAATCCAATGCCAGTCCCGACCCCATATCGGGAAGCATATCCAGATCCTTATCGATACAGGCCGGCAATACCGAATACGACTGGCCCGATTCGATCCTGATGGCTTTGGCAATACCATAGGCAAGCTCAACCAAGTTTTCCTCATCACGTGGTTGTTCGTTACACGAGTAGGCGTAAGGGTACAACACTTCCTGAGAGTACAGGTGCAAGTCAATGTACCCGTAGATCTTGTGTTGGTCGTTGGTCGCATTAAGGTACTTGTTCCAAATCTTCAGCTCGTAAGCTTCGAAAGGATACTCACCCGAATATTCTTCACCACATTCCCAGTCGGTCAGCCGCGTCCAGTGGTAGCCGTAGGAATGGTCGATATCAATCCCAAAACAGTTATCCTTCTTGGTCTTTTGACGGTTCTTACGCCATAACCGATCGTGATTCCAGGTGTATTCGTAGCCATCGGGGTTTTCCACAACCACGAAGATAATGTTGAGTTTCGTCACCACATCTCCGGCGGGGTCGTATTCGTAATGACGCAAAAGTTTGTACAACAAGAATAATGTCGACGATACCGAGATCCACTCACGAGCATGAGTGCCACCAGTCACCACCACCGACTTTTTCTGAGAGTGGTCGACGCCTTCCTTATTGACGCTAAAGTGCACCACACGAATGGGTCGCTTTTCGTAGGTTTCGCCAATATCTTCAACGGCAAGCACTTCGGGATAAGTTTGTTGAAGCAAGTCTAACCACGAGTAGATGGTATCTAGCGAGCGGTACTCCTTGAAAAAGATCTCCAGGTTGGTTATAACTTCTTCTTCACTAGCGGCTTCGACTTCGGGTTGAGGGTAGGTTTCGTACACCTTTTGTGCCAAGTCGTCAATCATCATCGAGTATTGGAATTCGGGTAATCGTCCCACCAACTTGATAAGGTTATCATAGCTAATCTGGATGTCGATGGTTTGGTCGGCGTTGTTTCGACTCCAAATGCTAAACTCGATATCTTGACGAGCCTCTCTCAATGCCAGTAGCGGCACTGATGTCAAGTCGCCTCGTATCACCACGTCCTGGTACTGACTAAGATCGACCGGCCACAGGCTTGGGTCAACCTTCAGATAGTGAACTTTCGACGACAGTGGGGGGAACGTATCATCGGCAAAAACTGCCTTATTGGCGGCTGACGTCTTCAGCCGTAATGGGATCTGAAGTGCCACCACCGCAGTGGCCAAAGACACCAAGCGTAAGAACTTCATTGGTGACTTGGAAGAGTGAAAAAGGCGGTCACCGTAGAACTATGGGGGGGAGCAGGACTTTTGGTTGCGATAGTGCGGATGTCGCTGCGGCTAGTTCGGGCTCGCCGGTTGTTGGCGGATCAACTGTTCGCTAAACCGATTGACGGCGATGGTGATAGATAAATGGTTAGTGTCATTATCGAGTAGTTTAACAAAATTTAATCGTTTTGACACGGGAAGATGAGCTGGTGGTGGGTTAGTGGGACCGTGACCGATTTCCTCATTGAGCATGAAAATGACACAAAACCCGAAATACTTGGCTTTAGCCCCCTTCACGTCCTCCCATGTGTTCATCTCGGCGCCGATGATCGTATTCCTATCACTTCATGCCGTCGGCAAAACTGGTCAACCGTTGACTGTGGCGACGTTGATTACAAATTGTAACTTTATGTGGGGTGCGTTACGCTAGCTCACGTGAGCACCACCACCCCCTCCCTCTATGAGACATTTATATAGTTTTACGACTTATGTAGGAGACACACTTCATCAACCAATGTCATTTCAAAATATTCCCGTACTCGATCTCCGGGACGCCTTCAATCCCGACACCAAGAAGCAATTCCTCGACCAGCTCCAGTATGCCCTTATCCAAGTAGGGTTTCTCCTCTTGGTCGGTACCAGTGAAGCGGGAGTGGGCCCATCACGACAAGAGTTTGCTGATATCAAGGCTGAAGCAGAAAAGTTCTTTGATTTGCCCGAACAGGTCAAGTTGGATTGTGAAATGATCCATTCCAAGCACTTTTTGGGCTATTCTCGCTTGAGTAATGAAATCACCGCCAAACATGCCGACTGGCGGGAACAAATCGACCTTGCTACCGAGCTTGATCCCCCAAAACCAGGAGAACCACTCTACAAAAACATTGAAGGGCCCAACTTATGGCCCGACCCCAATTACGTACCTCAATTCCGGTCGGTGGTGGAGAATCATATCGCCAAAATGACGTCGCTTGCCGATACGTTCCGCCACTTGGTTGCCGAAGCCATAGGCCTTCCTGCTGATGGTTTGGACAAGTTCTTCAAACAAAACCAACAGTGTAAGATGAAGCTTATTGCCTACCCTGATCAAGCTGAACTTGCCGGCAAGTCGGCCGTGGCCATGGAAGACACTCCTGGTGGTCAGGGATGTGGTCCCCATCGTGATCTGGACTTTATGACTTACATTTATCAAGCCACGCCGCATCTGAATTCACTTGAAGTACAAAATTATCAGGGGAAATGGATCTCCATTCCTTATGTCGAAAACGCTTTGGTCGTGAATACGGGTCAGACCATTGAAACTATCACTAATGGAGTATGCAAAGCCACCATCCACCGGGTGATTACCCCCAAGCCTGGTACCGGCACCCGCATTCTGATTCCCTTCTTCCTGACAATCGATTTGGATGCTTATAAAGTGGCAGTAGACAATATCCCTAGTGACGTCACCGACAAACTCGTCGAGCGCGACCGCCAACACGCCGAATGGGGGTACGATACTGGCTTCCAGTTCCGCCCCGATGTGCTGAAGCACCCGGTGGGAGAAGCGGTATTTAAGAATCGGATCAAGAGTCACCAAGATGTCGCCAAGCGGTGGTACCCTGAGGTGCTCAAACAGGTGTTATTGGAGTACTGAGTTGTATATTTATTGAGTGCTATGTTCGACTATTCGTCGCTCTTCTTGTCATCCTTCTTGTCATCCTTCTTGTCCGACGAGCTGTGGTTGGCTTGGATCTCGGAGTAGATCATCTTGGCCTTGTCTTGAGTGGTGCCAGTCTTCAACGAAGCCACCTTGTAGGCATCCATGGCGTCTTCCTTCAACTTGTCGGTGTCAACCTTGCCGTCTTGGCCCTTGTAAAGAGCTTCACCTTGCTTAATCAAGTCGTCCAAACCCATTTGTATATGTCAATTGCTGTGGATCGTAAATTTCGACGTCCCTTAGCCGATATTTATACTACTGACATGAAACGCCATTGATGCAAAAGGAGGCATTCCAGTTGCATGGTCAACTTCCCGCAATATTGCATGTGGCATTTTATACGGCCAGTTTTCCCGATAACCTGACGACTAAATACCTTCAATTGCCTACAGTTACGTTTGAATTGTCAACCGATCTCTATTGGTCGTAGTTTTGCTTATCTAGATGTGATGATAATTGTCGACGCCGGGGGGCGCTGCCGACGAAGATGCGGAGAACATCTGGACCTGTGATTCGCGCATTTCAGGGCGAAGTAAGACAGGCAAACGACGAAACATAGCCTACAGCTTATTTCACTCATTCCCCTGGTTTCATACAGTTCATGTCGCTAAGCATTCAACGTAGGGTTGTTCGTCTTGTCGTCGACCAAAATCATGGATGAACGGCGTAGCTTTTGTGACTATGACTACTGTCGTCAGTAATTAACTATGACGTCATTTGAAATCCATACCCGCGTTGACATTACAATGGACACGGTATGGCAAAACCTGCACACCTAAAAGAAGGCTTAGAATCTACGAGAATTCATTAGGGTAAAACCTGAAATCAAGAAAACAATATCTCTAGTTTATATTACACTATCTACAACTTAAGCTTTTCCAAAATGGCAATGGTCTGGTTGTAACCGTCAACTTCGGCGGTCAACTTTTCCATTCTCGTAGCCGAAGCGTCCTTGGCGGCTTGAGGAGTCTTGTCGTTGAACTTCGACATGGCGTCCTTGGTCTTACCAATGCTATCTTCAGCCGATTGCAACTTCTTTTGCACCTTGGTGATTTCGGCATCGATGTCGATTTGACCCTTAACCAACACGTGAACGTTGCACGAAGGCGACACCGACAACACGGCACAACCCAGAGGCACGTCCGAGGCTTGCTTCACCACGCTGATCTTTTCGACACCCTTGATGAGAGCGGCAATCGAGTCGACTTGGGCGTTAGCCACTTCGTATTGGTTAGCATCAGCCGTTTCAACAAAGGCTTGGCCGTTCTTGATGATGTTGTACTGAGCCAACAACGATCTGATCCCCTTAGCCACATCCAACACAAACTCGTAGTTGGTGGCGGCTTCGGCGTTGTCGTATTCCTTGACGTACTCGGGGTACTTAGCCACGACGATCGAAGGGGTGTCGTCGCCTTGACGACGAGGCAATCTTTGCCACATTTCTTCGGTGACGAAGGGCATGAACGGGTGGATCAACCGCAAGGCCGAGTCGATACAGGTGTAAAGGGTGGCTTGGGCCGACGCTCTTTGTTCGGGCAGACCTTCCATAAGCGCCTTGGAGTTTTCGATGTAGACGTCACACAAGTCGTACCAGAATTGGTAGATGACCTTGGTGGCATCGCCGAATTCACGAGCTTCCAAGTGGTCGTTGGCAGCCTTAGCGGCAAGCGTCAACTTGTACAAGATCCATTGTTCGACCAACGATTCCTTACCGGTCAACGCGGCAGTAGCCGGCGGCTTGTAGTCATCACCAAGCTTGCCGAGAACGAACTTGGTAGCCTGGTAGATCTTGTTACAGAACTTTCTGTAACCTTCAACCCGCAAGATGTCCAAGTTAATGTCTCTCAAACCAGTAGAGTAGGCACAGAGGGCGAAACGCAAGGCATCGGTACCACATTCGGGGATACCGTTGGGGTACGATTGCTTTTGACCTTCCATGGCCTTCTTGAGTTCACGAGGGTCCAAGTTACCCACCTTGAGCTTGTCGTGCAAGCCTTCCAAGGGGATACCGGTGATGACATCCAAGGGGTCAATGACGTTACCCAACGACTTCGACATCTTACGCCCTTGAGCGTCTCTAACAAGCGAGTGGCAGAACACTTCCTTGAAGGGAACTTCGCCAGTCAACTTGTGGCACAACAAGATCATTCTCGTCACCCAGAAGAACAAAATGTCCCAACCGGTTTCCAACATCGAGAAGGGAGCAAACAATTCCATGTCGGGGGTCTTTTCAGGCCATCCCAACGTGGAGATGGGCCACAAACCCGAGGAGAACCAAGTGTCCAACACGTCTTCATCTTGTTCCAAAGTGAACTTGACGTCGCCGAACTTAGCTCTGGCCTTGGCCTCGGCTTCTTCTTGGTTGCGACCAGCAACCCAGTAGTCGTTGTCCAACTTGTCGGCTTCGCGGCCTTCAACGTGCACGAAGTACACGGGACAACGGTGACCCCACCACAATTGACGAGAAATACACCAGTCCTGGATGTTTTCCAACCATTGGAAGTAGTCGGCTTCGGAGGTGGCGGGAGCAATCTTGATCTTACCGTCCTTGACCAACTTGATGGCATCCTTAGCCATGTCTTGTTGGTTAACCCACCATTGAGGCTTGAGCAAAGGTTCAATGATGTCACCCAGTCTCGAGCAAGTAGGCAAAGTCATTTCGTTGTCTTCTTGACCTTCAAACAACCCCTTTTCCTTAAGGGCTTCAATGACCTTAGATCTGGCGTCGAAACGCTTCATGCCAGCCCATTCGGGACCACACGCTTCGTTCAACAACCCGTCGTCGGTGTAGATGTTGATGAATTCCAAGTTGTTACGCTTACCGGTGTTGTAATCGTTTTGGTCATGGGCAGGAGTAATCTTGACGGCACCGGTACCAAAGTCCATGTCGACGGCTTCAGCGTCGGTGACAATGGGGATCTTACGGTCCAAGAACGGGTGCAAGACAAACTTGCCGTGCAAGTGCTTGTAACGAGGGTCGTTGGGGTGGACAGCAACACCAGTGTCACCGAACATGGTTTCAGGACGAGTGGTGGCCACGGTGATCTTTTCGTCCAGGCCTTCAACGGGGTACGAGAACGAGGTAAGCACCCCAAACTCGATCTTGTCATCGTAGCCGGGCACCGACACTTGAGTCTTACCGGGGATGGTCTTGTTTTCCACTTCCAAGTTGGAGATGGCGGTGTTAAGTTTCACCGACCAGTTGACCAATCTCAGAGCCCGGTAGATGGTGCCGTCTTCGTGCATTCTGACGAAGGCTTCAGTGACCGCCTTGGAAAGTTGGGGGTCAAGGGTGAAAGCTTCTCTCGACCAGTCGTACGAAGCACCAAGCTTCTTGACTTGGCCCAGAATACGGTTGTGGTACTCGTCCTTCCATTCCCACACCTTGTCGATGAACTTTTCCCGACCGTAGTCGTGTCTGGTCTTCTTTTCCTTGGCCCAAACTTGCTTTTCCACCACCGATTGAGTGGCGATACCGGCGTGGTCAAACCCAGGCAACCACAAGGTGGTCTTACCCTTCATCCGGTAGAACCGAATGAGCGAATCCTGAATGGCAATGGTAAGCGCATGTCCAATGTGCAACGCCCCGGTGACGTTAGGAGGAGGAGCCGGGATCGAGAATGCCCCTTCGGGCTTGACCTTACCCCCGACCAAGTCGGGCTTGAAGAACCCTTGCTTGTCCCACCACGCGTACCACGACAGTTCGACGTTAGCGGGAACGTAAGCCTTGAATGCGGGGTCTTCAAGCGAAGCCATGATCTTCTTTTCCCCGGCAGGAGTCTTGTCTTCCCATTGGGGCACGGGTTCGGCGACCTTCTTTTCCTTCTTGGGCTTCTTGGGAGCGGCATTCTTCGCCGATTCGGCTTGAGCCTTCTTCTTGGCCTCAAACTTGGCGAGCTTTTCCGCCTTTTTACGCTCCTTTTCCAATTCCTTGGGGGTCTTTTGGCGGGGGACGCCATCGGCACCCATCACCATCCCCGGTTCAAGTTGCGGGGTGGCGCCAGCAGCAGCAGTTTGATCACTACTCATGTTGAAATACCTTATCACTCGTCGATGTTGTGGGAATAAGCTGCGTGCAAGCTTAAATACCATACAACTCGTCTCGAAAGGTGAGTCAGACTGGGGTGAAAATTTTACGCGGAAAATTCAAAGTGGTTACCCATGAGAGAGATGGCGGGGTTGATCAAAGGGAACGGAATGAGTACAAATTAGGATTAAGGCAATTTAGGAATTATCGGTTTGGTACTACTGGATAGTGTCATCAAATTCGTCGAGTGCACTAATTTGGAAGTGGATGTAAATGTAGGGTTTATACAGTATGAGCACAATGACTCAAATGAATATCTCGAGAACAAACAGATGTACGAGCACGCTAATTAAATTTAACAATTTCCTGCGATGCAAATAATTGGCACCCTACCAACACATTGTCTTGAATAGTTACTTGAAAGAGCTTTTGATCGAAACGTCCCAATAATGGTCGTGTGTGAATTACAATCATGAGAAGGTCGTGTGTTTACCGAGAATCGGGACTTTAAGTCGATCACTCGAGTTCAATGCGACGGCCAGAAAGTGTTCTCACCGAAAAGTCACATGACCATCATACACATATACGGCAATAAATCATAACCACCAACGATACCTTCAAGCCGCAATAGCTTCGGAAACAATTCTCACCTTATAACAATGGCAACTTTCAAGACATCCACATCTCTCAAACAACAATAAGTAGCTTTTTAATCTCTATGTCATTATAGGTGAGATGATGTTGATGACCCCCCAACTCTTCTCGAGAGAACAAACAAGTTTTTACGGATACCACGACGATTACATTTTGGTAAAAGTGCTGCAAATTGATGCACACTTTCACTTTTGCAGCTGTTTTCTGGACCCAAAAATTGCTAGCGGCGACGGAAGCATTTCATATCTCTATTTATACTATCTTGTAGTTACACCCACCGGGGCATTCGGCATTGTCGCCAGCAACAAACCATTCCTTTAAACACTTAAAGTGGCCCCGGTGGCCACACTGAAGCGACACCACCACTGCTAACCCTTTGCAAGGTTTACAGCAGTAAATACAATTCAGTTGATTACGTTGGCATTCGTCACAGTACCAGTAACCAAACTCGTTAACTTTGCTTTCATGAAACCGATGTTTCAGTCGCTCATTCAACATGACTTTACCGCAATGTTCACAATAGAATCTGAGGTTGACGTCTTGGGGCATCTTCTTCGTGATATCGCCAATGAGTTCGGGGGGAGTCGACTTAATCACTTGAGTGGCCTCGACAAAGAGTTTGCGCCGTTGAAGATTGTCCACATACATCAGAATAATCTTGTTGGCTTCATCTCTGGTAAAGGTACCAGGGATTATTGAATAGAACAAAATTACCAACGTGGCCAAAGTAACAATGTCTCCCAGAAGTTGACAGTGTTCCAATTCCTTTCTCAACAACGTCAGCGTTTGCCATGGTGGACTGATTCTACTCAGATTGCGCATAGCCTTGGTGAGCGCCAGGGGCATATTGGTCAACAAGGCGGTACTAGGATGACTTCTCAACTCTTCTTCGACTTCCTCCAATCCTGGACGAGGAACGAAATCAAGCGAGTGATGCGCCAGGTTAGATCGGTTCAATGGAGCCGTAAGCTGGGAGTTGCGTCTCAGCAGCGCCCACCACAGTTCACGCAGGTGTTCGCTATATCGCTGAGGCAGCGAACTTGGATGAGCATTACTCATTGGCAACGGGAAATGCGGCTGCCAACCACGCGGGCTTGCGCGAGGTAACAGACTTGGCGGATGATAGTAGCTGTTGCTCAAATTGAGATTCTCATTGTCAAGATCTTCGATGGTAAGATGGTGGCGAAGTAGTGGTCTCTTTTGGTGCGAAAACAGACGTCGTTCCGGTTGTTGAGGTGGAGGTGTAAGTTGATCGCTATTTTCAAGCTCGGTGCTCGACATGATCCCTTGGCGTAACCGCATCACCGGCGCATCACCATCTTCAATGGTTTCTTCCTCGTAAGCCATCCGCTTATGCTGCCATTTGGCTGCATTGGGACTAAAACTGGCTTGGGTAACAAAGCTGGTGCGACCAGGATGTTTATAGGGAGACAGCGCTAGCGGACGAGCTAATGATTCCAGCAGGGTAATGTGGTCAGTAGCAATTGCCAGGCCGCCATAGTTGGTATTGGTGGTCAGATTACTGTGATAGGAACCAATCACACTTGACAGATCGGGAATCTTTGGCGTTAGGTCGTAGTTAGCCACCACGCCGCCACCATGGGTTAATTGTTCGTCTTCGAGCGACACGGCCAAAATACGCCACATTTGGCATTCGCGATACTGGCTAACCCCGACGGCAACGCTGGCGTTGATTTGACATGCATCAGCCAAAGAAAAACCATCGGGTGGAGCAAGCAAATAGTTTGTTGCCAAATAATTGAATACGGCACTATCATTTAATGGAAGTGGAAGCTGAAGGGGAATCACGTACGGCAGCTGGTAGCTCGAACCAATGAGTTTTCGATGCTGATTATGAGGTTTTGAGGATAATAGTGGGGGGTGAACTGCTGGCAGCCCTGCCAGAGATCCCAGTTCCACTGTCAGCTGCAGGGGGTTGCGACTAAGTTTTGGCCGAGGAAAATTGTGTCCACTGCTGCGACGGAACGGTCCCGGCGACGGCGTCTTACCCACGGTGGTGTTGCTTCGAAGCAATTGGGGTTTTTCGACCGGCAGGGGGGTGATAGATGAACTGAACACGTTGAACGAGTTTGTCAGTGGCGCCGCTTTGATGGGCATGGGATGATTCATCGGCATGTTATCCAATGAGCGGGTTTCTCCCAGAATATCAGCATCTTCGACGTCATAATCATCCAACTCAAACTCGTACTTTTCCTGGTTGAGAAACGCCATATCACCGACGGGATCAAAATCCATCAGCATCAGCGTGAGCTCAGTCAATGGCAGCGATACTTCGGGGGCCAGGTGATCAAGCGTCGTGCTAATGAACTCATTAGCCTTAGTAACGAGCCACACCCGCCGCGTATGGGAAGAATTCAGAGCCCAGATGAAGTTTTGTACCGGTTTGCCGGTGGTAGTGGTGACAACTTCCTTGGGAATGAACTTTCGGTTAAGATTAAATACCAGGATGGTCAGATCGTCGTTAAGATAGGAACAGGCAAAATCGTAGTTGTACAATGACGACGAAAAGTATTCATCGGCTTCGTCTTCTCGCATACGATGGTCACTAGGATATTGACTCCATCTTACCTTCATGACAGGTCCCCACGTGTTAACCACATAATCCAGGGAGAGGTGGCGATTCAGTGTCATCAGAGCCGCATCGCTATAGTTCCACACACACATTTTTTGATCCCGTCCCCCGGTAATGACATACTCCCGATGGGGATGGACATGGAGTGAAAGTGCGGGGCCCGTATGGAGGTTCCATCGTCGTTCGGGGCCAATTGAGTGACCACCACTAATCATACCACCCTGAGCACGAATGTCAAACTTACACAATGCTCCCAGATCGTGTACTGACAAAATCACCACCTTGTTCCGGATACCACCATGAGGCAGATGTTGGCACAGCCGTACCGGATCCAGATGCGTGCTCAGAACGATTGAAAGCAGCGGTTTCGTCAGCAGCAGTCGTAGATCCCAAAGTTTGATCAGTCCATCTTGCAGTCCCAGGATTAAATGAGATGGATTAGCTTCATCGCCAATATAGTCAAGTGAGTTAATTGTTCGCTTATGGTCATTGTATCGTGATATAAGCTTAGCTTTCCCCAGAGGAGTCACTTTACTAACGCTGACGACACCATTGGCGTGACCACAGGCAATCATGTCGCCAAATGCCTTGACAGTATTGATAATGGTCACTTTGTTTATACTTCGTCCTTGAGGTAACTGATCGAGCAAATTGACTTCCTGGGTTATTTTCAGCTGGTCTTCATTGGTGATCAACAACTTGAGACAGTTCTTGCCGCCCAATACCACGGCGTCGCCACCATCTGCGTATCGGTGAAGGGCAAATTGGGATAAACTGGCCACTTCCCGATCACAATTGTAGACGAGCAGGTCAACCTGCAGTTTGATCAGCTCCCCCGGCAGCAGCTGGTCTGATGGATGGAGATTGCCGTAGATATTAAACGCATACTTTGCCAACGTCAGGTTCAGCATGAGGTGGGGGTGTGCGCGACAACGATGGCATCAAGTGGACCGGTTAGAAAATGATAATGGGCAATAATTTAGAGGTGATAGTGGATTAGAGACCGTGACAATGGTGTTCAGTATAAGAGAATGGTATTCTATAGGCATTTATGACTTCTTAAACGTATAAAAGTTTTGGTTAATTGTGAGATACATTTGTTGTTGGCGTCCCGCGGCGTGCATGCTGCGAGAACCGGGGTGTGCCTGAGGCATAGAAGTAGCTAGACACCCATTTATTCTCTATATTCAACCATCCCGTTCATCATGGGTCTTGTCTGTCCTATATACTAACAATCCTGCACTTTGCTGTCCGTGGCCTGCATATAGTCATCTCCATCTGCCGGTCCACTAACATTTGTATACGGTTAGGCGCGATGGTCAAAAACCCCAAACCAAAGCTGAACCCGACAAACATCAAAAAAAATCGGGAAAATTTATGTGTTATGATTCATGGTCTACATCACCGGTAGACACCAGAGAGCCTATTTTTGGCAATTTTTTTGGTGTTACGTTTGGAAATAATTGACCTATAGCCATTATCACTTATACCAGACTAAACAGTCAATTGGCATGTCAATGAATTGACTAATGAGTCCAACAAGTAACGGTTCAAATTGTATGGCTCCTGCGATAATTTCTATCACCTTTGAGCAGTTGATTATGGTAACAAGATCGGATAAAATGGACCAGGCCTAAAAATCAATGAAACCCGTAAACTCAAGGTAAATCCCGAGGTGTTAACTATTATGTGTCACTTCGTTTCTATCTGAAGAAGGGGCTTACTCCTGCGGTTTGTATTAAGAGTAGCCAATGCAGTTTCTCACCTTCTCGGGAGCTTAGCTAACATCGCCGTTGCCTGGTCTTGGGGGAAGATCGCCAACAATCCCCGCTCCGCCGGCTCACCTCGGCCTGGACTTCGTCCCGAAACGTGCCGTGGGCTAACGCCGGCGTCACCAGTTGCGCCACCACCATTAACCTCAGACTGACGTCCATCGAAGTGTCATCTCCATCAATAATGTCACACACTATCACCAACCTACCAAGCAGCAAGTAGGGTTATAACGAAATGTCCTGAATGCAAGTCTGCTCAAGTACCAACATCACGTTTGGTTCAAGAGCTGCTTGATGGGATCGTCGTCATTGATGATTAGCTGTTGCAAAATTGCAAACCGGACCATGACTTCGGCAGCGTGAGCACTAACTTGTTGACGCCGATTGCAAGAGCAATGAGGCTGAAACCCTCGACGCAATTGGCCTTAAGCAAGTCTAGTCGTTGGTATCGGGCTGGGCCAACTCGTGGAGTAAGAGCAACGTCAACATGTCGTAGTACTTGCTACCGTATTACTGGGCGGCGACGGCGATGATAGCGATGATGGCGATGATGGTGAGCACCTGTTCGTGGAAATAGTGCTTTTACAGGTTCAGCAAGAGTCCCAACACGTTCAGGAGCACCAGGTCAAGGTAGGGTTCGAGTACCTTTTTGGCGTCGCCTCGGAGAAGTTGACGAGAGCGTTGTTGCTGGTGTACTAGACTCCGGGATGAGCATCGGCCACCAACAGGAACACCATGTCTAAAACCCAGTCTCTTTGGTCCATAAGGACGTCGACCCAGCCCTTGACGGCCAGCAAGGCCAGCAACAACGTCTGGCCACCTAACCGTACCGCCACCCGATCAGCATCGTCGTCGTCTTCGCCCACTTTGGTAAGCATCGTCAACCATAACGCAGCGAAAATGTCAGAGTAGTGGTCTTCTCGTTTACTCATTAACGGCACACTCGACAAACGTGGTCAAGAGTTTGAGCATGGCCATGCGACCCAGCTCGTCCATTGCTTATATGATTGACCGAAGTGATAACGAATAGATTCTTCACTACGGGTTCCGATAGGCACGGATTAGACCTCGAAAAGCACGGATCGGACCCCAATAGGTATGGATCGGTTCCTAGATTTCCTCGTATTGCCTAGCCTTGTATCAACCACAACAAATATCCACAATTATCGACGTTTGATAATTTCACTGTTGGTACGTTTAGTGTCCTTAGGCACGCCACGATCTCAACTTCACCCTTTCCATGTGTGATAAGGGGTAACGAGTTTTATGCAATGATTCATTTCATATCAAGCCGGTGTAGATGGACACACATGGAGATGGCAGGGATAATTACTCGTCTTTAACGTCATACCACAAGCAATGATTTTTTTCTTCTCACATCAGTTACCCCTGGTCTTACCCTTATTGTGGGTGGCATTGTCATAAAGGCCCGAGCTCAAAGTGGAAAAATAGTGGCTAACTGTCAACAAATAGGTGACTTGGATTGAGTAGTTATAAAAATTAACTGCAAAAATTAGGTCCTACCCGGATTCGAACCGGGGTTGTTCGGATCAAAACCGAAAGTGATAACCACTACACTATAGAACCGATTTGCAAAATTGTGCTACTGTGGCATATACAACGTCAATGTAACAAGGCATTAGGCAGTTTGCTGCCATTATACACTTGCTCGGGACTGTACGGTGTTTATCCAATGTCAATTAAGCAACCTAAGTCAGTTGAAAGCCATTTCTTCGTAGTTTTATCATCATATTGACCACGTTGCCAATAGCTGTTTGTGACAATTGCGCACCGTGATCAATTATTGATAACCAACTGTCCCGATACGCATGCTCTCCGCAGGCTTTGTGGCGACGATATTCCGTATCGCCAAGACGGTAACCCAACTTGGGTTGCTGGTGGGAGCTTTAGTGATGGTTGGGCTCTATTACTATCAACGGTCGCTCATCTATCCCGCCTCGTTGAACGATGGCCACGGTCATTGTGCCACCCCCGATGAGTACGGTATGGACAACTATGAGTTGGTCAATCTCAAGACCGAAGACGGCGAGGTTCTTCAATGCTACCTGGTGCTTCACAACCCTTCAAGCCCTAACTATACCAACAAAACCGTGGTGATTTTGTGTCCTAATGCTGGCAATATTGGCCACGCCCTCCCCATTGTGCGGTTGTTTTACGAAGATTTTGGCTACAACACCTTTATCTACTCCTACCGTGGCTATGGTAAGCTGACGGGGTCTGCCCTGGAGGCTGGCCTTAAGCTTGATGCCAACCGAGTGATGAAGTACCTTACTTCGGAAAATGAACAGATTGCCGCGTCGCTGCTCATATTGTACGGACGGTCGCTTGGAGGGGCAGTAGCCATCTATATTGCGCTGACATGGCTGAACTATATTCTGGGAATCATCCTTGAAAATACGTTTTTGCTGCTTCGCAAGACGGTGCCCCACATTTTCCCTTTCCTCAAGTATTTTACGTCGTTGGTCAAGGATAAATGGGAGCTGGAGGTAATTGTGTCTACCTTGCCCGATGTTCCCGTATTGATGCATCTGGCTCGAAAGGACGAGATTGTTCCTCCTGACCACATGGACACGTTATACCAATTGATGCCGCTGTCCGACAAGACAATGTATGAATACGAGGACTCCAACCACAACGACACCGTGATTCAGGACCAGTATTGGGATCGGATTCACGAATTCATCAAGCAAAAGATCAACCCCGTGGGTTATTAGTGTGACTATATACGTTTATATTCCAAATGACACCATATATATATACTGCATAAGGTGGCGTATAGTTTATCTGCAGGACAAATGTGGCCGCCACTCACTCCATGTCCACCAACCTCATCCAGGTGCCACTAAAACACACCGCTGCCATTGATTTGGGAGCCGAGTTGCGGCAAGTGATTGACAAGGATTACTTTCAACCGTCATCACTATTTACACCTGATCTCCAAACGGCAACGGCCACTCGTGATGCCGTGTCGGCATTGTCTGACAGCAAAGTCGACCCCAAATCACCCGAGGTGATCGGACGATACCTCCAGCTTCTCGATGCTTTGGCAAGGAAGTTCCCTGATGACGGTGTCGAGTTTAGTTGGCTGCTGACCATTGGTCATGGCAAACTGGCGTTGGAGGCGTACCACCTGATCATAACCGAACGCATGAATGTTGTGTACCAAATGGGAGCAGTATATGGAGCCTTGGCTCTTAAGGAGTCACGGTATACCGAAGAAGGACTCAAGAAGCTGTGCAACTACTTCCAATTGTCCGCGGGGACGTGGCAGTACCTCTTAGCAATGGTGGTGGCGTCGCCAACTCGAGCTCCTCGTGAGTGCGATAGCAATACCTTAGAGTGCCTCGAACTGCTCATGATGGCTCAAGCTCAGGAATGCATTTGGCAAAAAGCGGTGGCCAACGAATTGAAAGACTCGGTGATTGCTCGCTTGTCGATGCAAGCGTCGCAATACTACCAAAAGGCCTTCGAAAAGGGGTCTCAGTCACCCCAGATCATCTTGGAATGGTTAAATCATATGCGGGTTAAACAATACCATTTTTCTGCTGCCGCTCATTTTCGTATGGCCCTGGTGGCGCTTCAGAGCCAGCAGTATGGCCAACAAGTAGCTTATCTTAAAGCGGCGGTGGCTAAAACTACTCAAGCATTTAAGCATAAGCGATACGTCAACACCTTTGTCCTTGAAGATTTGGGAGGTCTCGATGCTGCAATCAAGGAGACCCTTTCCGCTGCTGAGAAAGAGAATGACCTTATTTACCTACAAATGGTACCTCTGGAACTGGATCTTAAACCCATAGTTGGTACTAATATGGTGGCACCGGTGGTGTCGGAGTACCTCAAGCAGGGTCTGGCAGGCGAAAGTTATTTCGACGACTTGTTGCCGTATTTGATTTTACAGGTGGCTCAAGCATTTAGAGAGCGGCAAGATGATTTTGTCAATGCCGAAATAGTTAATCCTGTTCATCAAGCTACGCAAAAAATGGCTCAGTTTCTTGCTAGTCATAATTTGCCAGCAGCGATCGACGCCATTCAGCAGCCAGAAAACTTACCCGATTCGCTATTGCAACACGCAAGAGATATCAAGCATAAGGGCGGGGTTGACGCTACCGATAGAAAGGTTGCCGAGGTGGCAGAATTAGCCTTTAAGCTGGCACAACTCGTGCGGGAGTGTCGAGGTCGCCTCGAGATGGACGAAGCCGAAGATCATCAGTTGGTGTCAATGTATGGTCAAAGAACCCGGCCGCCAACTCAAGTGGCGGCAAGAGACATCATTGATAAGCTCGATAAGCTTGATTCTTATCTCAACCAAGCTAAAGTGGGCGACGCTCAGCTTCGCCAACTGTACGCGGCCATGAAGGTGGATCTTGAAGTATACAGTGGTCCTCAGGACCGTTTACAACAGGTGATACCCAACTCGAAATACGTGGCTCTTGATACGCAAGTGACGATGGCCATACGCGCTCTTCGTGATTTTTTGGCTGAGGTCGATGAGGTTAATTCCCAATCGAGTAAATTGGTCGATGAAGTGGAGATTCGAGGTCGAGACCACAATATTTTACCCAAAATCATCGATCAGTATAAGCGAGATAAGCAGGCGGCGTATGCGGCTGACGGCTCCTTCAATGAGCGGGTATTTGAGCCCGTGTATGAAGACCATATCCGCATGTACAACCCCGACCTCACGCGAGTTCACGACCTTACCCAACGTCAGTGGCTGCTACAACAACAAATTGCTCAGGCGTATGCCGACTTTACTGCCGTTTGGGCAGACCGCAGCAGCGAGTCGCAAACCCAGCGGGAGAAGGTTCTCCTGCACTTTGAGAGTGTTTATGTCAACTACATCGAGCTTTTGAGTCATCTTGACGACGGGGCAAAATTTTACAGCGACTTTTTGGTCAAGGGTACCGCTGTGGTTCAGGAGTGTGAGCAATTTTTGGCCCGGCGACGAGTGGAAGCGCAGGAGATGGAGGCCCGTAACCAACACGGTATGTTTCCTGGGGTGTGGTCACTGTCTACCGCTCCCAAATAGGATATAGAGAATGCATAACCAAGATGACTATTATTTTGTCATCGTTGTCATAGAAAAGAAACATTTGGACACCGTTAGCACAAAAGAAACTTCTCGCTTGTTCATCACCGAGGGGCGGGTACCTTTTTTCAATTGTGAGCCCGGGGTATTGATAGTGCGCGCCAACGATGCGACCTGGCGATGCCATCATCCGTTATCAGCGCCTTGGTAAGTGAATGAATGAGGTCGCTGGCCCACGCATTCAGAACCATGGCTAGTGCAATGAAACCCAATGTTATCTCCATTGTCGGGACCACCGGGGTGGGTAAGTCCCAGGTACGTATTCTTTCTTGCCGTCGCGATCATTTTCAACCACAAATGGCTAACCCGTATCTAGTTTCTGATTGATCTTGCCAAAGCCATCAACGGAGAAATCATCAATGCCGACTCGATGCAAGTATACAAGGGTCTAGACCAAATCACCAACAAGCATCCGGTGGAGGAGCGCAACGGGGTGCCCCACCACGTTATGGACCATGTTGATTGGACCGACACCTACGACATGCAGCGGTTTGCTCGCGAGGCCGAGGCCGCCATCGACGACATTGTGGGTCGAGGGAAAGTGCCCATCATCATCGGCGGCACCCACTATTACCTACAAAACCTATTATTCCACAATAAGACGGTGGGAGCGGAAGTTAAACGCACACGACTGATCACCGACGCCGAGCGAGCGGTGCTCGATGGTCCTGGCGACCAACTTTGGGGTGAGCTTCAGCGAGTAGATCCGGTGATTGCGGAAAAGTTCCACCCGCAAGATTTCCGGAAACTACGTCGGGCTCTCGAGATTTATTACGAAACGGGGGCGGCTCCCAGTCAGTTGTACCGCGACCAGAAGCTTGAGGAGCTCGAGCAGTCGTCGCTCAAGTTCCGCCTGTTACTCTTTTGGGTGTACAGCGACCGCGAGGTGCTTGTGCCGCGCCTCGATGACCGCGTCGATAAGATGATGGCTCTGGGAGCCCGAGATGAGATCCGTCACATGTACCAGGTGTACCAGGACAGTGGCACTAGCGATTGTACCCTGGGGGTGTGGCAAGTGATTGGATTCAAGGAGTTTCTTCCCTGGCTCGAAAGTGGTGAGACTAACGACGACGCGTGGGTCGAGGGCATCGAGCGGATGAAGCTGCGCACGCGTCAGTACGCCAAGTACCAAGTGAAGTGGATCAAGCGGTTGCTAGGGGTGGAGCTACAGAAGGAGGCGCGTTTCGATTGGGTCAACGGCGGCAAGATGTACCTTTTGGACGCTACTGATCTCAGCCAATGGTCGGCTCGAGTCAGGCAGCGAGGGGTGGCAATTGCGTCGGAGTTCATCGCCCGCCACCCCATCGCCGAGCCGCAGGCGCCGCCGCACCTAACTCATATCTTCCCCTCCGAAGAGTACCTTGCAACCATCACCCTGGGGAAGACGTTGGAAGGCGCCCGTCAGTGGAAACACTACCAATGTGACATATGTAAGGACGGGAATGGAAACCCCTTAGTCAGCGTGGGTGAAGAACAGCATCGGCTCCACATGAAGAGTCGCCGTCATCGGCTGACGAAACATAAACTCGAGAAACAGCGTCTCGGCCACCGACCCTACGCCGCACCCAAATCGCCGACCTCCGAGTGAATACTTCCATGGACTTAGAAAGACAAGGGTGACGTAAATCATTCAGTTATTCATAATGATGTATCACCAATAGCATACGACTAATTAGCATACGACCGAATAGTATAGCATACGATGTGGTTCGAAGTTCGAGGGGGCACGGTAACGCCAGACAACCAATGGGCTGTCGAGGAGACGTGTTCGAGCTGCGGCATTCAACCCTAATGGGTGTGGTTGGTTACTGACGCTCAGTACTGCCTGCCAGCGACAAAGACAGTACAGCTGAAGATGGAAAAAAAAAAAAAAAAAAAACTTGAAAAATTTTAGAGACGCCGGTTATGTGCCGGAAATCTCCAGGCGCCGCCGTATATAAAAGTCTAGACCTTCGCCATACAATTTTTCTTCTCTATGATACGATGCGATCTATTCACTGCACCACCTTGATCTGTGGGTGAGTGGAGGGGAAAAGATCGCTAGAACAACTTCTCGAACACGTTCCTCATACCATCGCTTGTCTTCCCTGTCGAGCTGCTGGTCTGCGTGACGGGACATCTTTTTTTTTAGTACATCGTAAGCAAACCGTTGACAACGTTGTTAAGGGTAGCACCTAATTCTCGGTACCTTTCACTAACTGGCACCCCAATGCCCCTCACTAATCGCTACTCCCGTGTTCATGTGCCTTTGGCCTCCCCCAAATGACGACCGATGAAATGTAACACTAGCGATGCCTATTGTAACCTAATCCCCGGAGGCTGCCTTCGGTTTTGTGACCAGGCTGCTCGGCGCCTACCCCAGGGTGAAAAGAAAAAAATAGCCAACCACAAACAGATTGTCCTCCTAGCGATAATGCATTAGCCCCACTCCTTTTTTCCCAGTACCCACTCGACGTCAAGTGGTGGTTGAGGTGATGCCACAGTTGAAGCCAGCTGCGGCGTCGGGTGATAGAAAAAGGGGAGCATGGTGAGCCAGGGTGGCGGTGGCGGCGCTTTTCCCCGTCCCGCGGGTCGGTAATCCGGGCCTCGGCATTGCCGACAGGCCGTTGTCGGCACATACGGCGTCAACCGTTATATCAGCGGTCCCGCAGCCCCGCCCTGTCGGCGCTCATGATGTCTGAGACTTTGATGGAAATGACTGCGGCTATCTTACGCTTATCCCCCTAGCCCCGACACCGGCGTCAAAGTGGTGATATCGTCCTAGCCTCAGGTGATGAGCCGCTGCCGCAGGCGGCACCGGCGTAGGCCATTGGCTATCCTCCTGTGGTGTTAATTAGTCGCAGAAAAAGGGGTCGCCACCGGTGACATTGCGTGGCGCACGCCCGCAACCAGGATCCCAGGCGCAGGGTGTGTGTTTACAGATTGCCGCTCCCAGCCAAGGCCTCGGGCTGACGACACAGCAAGTCGCCAGGGAGGGGGGGAAAGGTAGTGCGCCGCCGCAACGACTAAGTTTAGATTTTTCATGATCGAAAAACACCTAACGGTCTAGACGGACCAATTAGACTTCAACGGCTGTCAACCGATCCCAATGTAACGTCTCAGCAGTCACTTGATCCCGTTGTATCGTCCTCAAATGTAGGTGGAACTGGTACCTTAGACTACAATGGTGGTGATGAGTTGGGGTCGTGGCATTTTTAATGGGGGAGGCTGGCCAGCCTGCGGGGGCTCCCCCGAAGTCTATAAACGGGGTTGGGTGGGTACAAGAAACGTGATTATACCCAGGGGATTATTCGTGACGTAGGAACCTCTATAGTTTGCTGAGGGGATGAAGAGGCTCCCAAAAGGTTGGTTGGTTGGTTGGTAGAGTGGGTGGTTAGTGGCTGTCAATGGCCGACACGCCAAATTCGCGGTTGAGACGTTCTTCAATCTGAATAAGCTTGGTGTCGATCTGGCACAAGCTCAGCTCGTGCTGGATTTGCAAGTTGTCCAAGTCGTTCAGAGTACACCATCCCAGCAGACTGAGACGGTGGTGAGTAGCGTCGTAGGCATCGGTGATCAGCCGGCGTTGGCCCAGCAAGTAGGCCGTGTACTCGAGGAGCTCTTCCACCGTATGTAAATCAGCCACCAGGCGAGCCCGGCGTTGGGTGAAATACAGCTGGTCAATCAGAGCCACGCTAAGCTTCAGCGACGCCAAATTGTCCAGTAAAGTGATCACCGGCAGCGTCAACGGCGGCGTCAGCGGCAGCGCCACCAGGGCCGCCCGGGTCCGCAACACGTTCAGCAACAGCAGCGTCAGCAGCTGGGGCAGGTGTTTGGGCAGCTGGGGTATCAGGTGGCGGCTACTCAGAAGCGATGCCAGCCGCAGTCCTCGGGCCAGCGGCGCCAGTGTGGGAGCTAGACTGTTAGCGGCCACCACCAGATCATCCAGACACACCAGGGTGACGCTAGCAGCAGTTCCCGGAGCCGGCAGCGGTTCCTGGCTCGGCAGCTTCAGCCCCAGATCGAGTCGCTTGGTCGGGGTCAAGCTAAGCTTGCGGATCCCTTGCTTTAACAGCTTAAGCCGCAGCGGTTTGGGCATGGGCTGGGCGATCTCCTTGGGGACAAAGTACTGGTGGTCGACCAACAGCGGCGAGTCCAAGTGGTACTCGGCAAACAGGTCTTCCACCACCACGGGGAACAAGTCGTCGTCGGTAGGGGTGGGAGGTTTGGCGAGCGACGCCGTCTCCAGCAGCACCACCAGATTTCGGTTGGCTGGGAGTGGGGGGAGGAGTTCTTCGTCGCCGTTCATCACAATGGTTAAGGGAGATGACGGTTCGGAAAGGCTAACTGGTTGCGCCCCTCCTGGTGTGTCGCCGCTATATATATATTTTCCATCGTGGCAGCTGCACTTCGCTCGTGTGGTAGCCGGTATTTTTTTCCACTCGCTGCACGCGCACTGCGAAGGGATGGGGGGAGGTCGACCAAAAACGGGGGCAGGCCCCCTACGGTGTGAGCTTTTTTTTTTTTTTTCGAGGTTGTACACACACTAGCGCTTTTTTTTTGCGTCCGATAAAAAATGCCGGGATGCGTTCCGGCACATTACTGCAGCGAGTGGGAATAAAAAAAAAAAAAACCGGTGCCGCGGCGGTAGCCTATTACACATCCACCTCAGACCTTACCCACCGAGCCAATTGTCACCCGGTTACGGGGCCCCGACTACATACAGCCACCGACATACCCCTAGCGGTTGAAGACAAATAACCGTTACTAAACTGACATTTAATCCCAGACTAAAAAAACCGTACCTCGAACTAAACGTCGCCTCTAGACCAAGTGGCTAGACCCCATTACTCATGACCCACTTTTTTTCACTAACGCTCGACGCACGGAGAATTCCGTGACGTGCGGTGCAAGATGGCCCTTTTGACGCTGCGATGACCCTGCTGCTGCTGCCGGTGCCGATGGAGCTAACATGGCTGGCTCAACGCAGCCCAGTAGTGCCGGCGGATCGGATCGACCTCTGCGAGACGCAGGTAATACGTCGGGTCCAGTTCCGCCATCACCTCCAACGCCAGGAGCAGGCTGTCGACGTAGTTACGAGCAACTTCCACCAACGGCCGGGGACATTGGTGGCCACATTTACGATGAATGCCGCGCAAATAGTTCCAGCTCAGGGGGTTTTGCGGACATTGGGCCACTGCGGTTTCGGCGTAGTCGAGTTCTCGTCTCACCACGGCATCGGATACGGGCCCCATGCCAAACACCACCAGGTAACGATGCGACCACGCCAGGTTGTTGCGGAGGTCGTGACTGATCATTGTCAGCACCCACTCGATCTCCTCGGGGGTGTTAAGCTGGAATCGCCGGACAAGCCACCACCGGTACAGCCACACGTGATGGTTTTTGGCATCGGCATCGAGCATGGCTCCGATGAGCGGAAGTTCTCGCTTGGCGTCAAACTCGCCTTCAGTAGTGGCGTGCTCGATCAAGAGCTGTCGGTAGTTCCAGATCTGGTAGTTCTTTTCGTTGTCTAACGCCACCTGCTCGCACCACTCGAGCTCGTCAATCACCAGCTTCTTCAACCCCTTGACGAGATCGAAGCGGTAGATCCACACCAGGTAATGCAGGGCAAGTTGGTCAAGAACCTGTTCGGTAAGCCAAAGGGCCCGTTCGCTGATTTCGTGGCGATTCATCAACGCAAGAAGGGTGCCCACTTCGGCTCGGTAGTCGTCGCTATACATGATGTTACACACCGGCAGCGTGTCCAACGTCTGGGGGGTGACATCGTCAAACGAGTAGGGTGGTTGTTCGTCCATCACCAAAGGTCACAATGCACGTATTTTCGTAATTGAAAGTTCGGCGAGTGCTTTATGTCAACACGGTGGGTTGATTTACGGAGACGATTGTCGCTGCCTAAACTGGGGGGAGAGACGAGCGCGCGCATCGTCAGGCTGACCACTAACTACACTTTTCCCCAGCCTATGCCACCTGCCTGGCCCGTCCGCCGTGCCTGAACGTCGAACGATTTCCGATTAACTAAGCACTAATTTCGTCTAACCCCACCGCCTAGCCGATACCCACGGGGGCCACAATGTAGTTACCTGTCTCGTCGCCATTTCCGGCAACAATCACCGGACGTGCGTAACAATAATAGTGAAGACCCGAGAACAAACGGTGCCATTTGTACATGGAGTAACTCGATAGGGCATAAATGAGGCCACGGCTGCAGACGAAGGCAAAACAAACAACTTACCGTAAAACCACCACTCGTCAGAACCATTGTTGTCTTTATCGTCAGCGTCTCGTAATTACGGCTACAATCTTTGATCTCGGTCGATGTCCCACTATTAACGGTGGTTTATCTCCGTGCGAGCCGGAGCTGGGGCGAGCCGCACCCACACCGCCCTGTCTCTCCGTCTCCCATCGGGATCATCCGCACCGCCTTCTAGCTTCCGATGGACACGCTTCGGTACTTGGTGCGGGACGTTGGAGCCATTGTGGTGCTGTACGTGTTACTCCGGGTGGTGCTTCCCAATTCGCAAATCCCATTACTTGTGGCCGTGTTCCTCGCCACCAATATGTTTCTGAGGTCGCTGATATTTCGCCAGTGGGTCAACCCGCTGACCAAGCCCGTGGACGGCGTCGGTAATCAATTCTTCAAAGCCCTTTCCGGCACTCGTCAACGCGAGCTTCTCAGCGCCTTGAAGCTGCTCCATTCGTACCATGGTGCCCAAAAGTCCGCCAACGATCGCCGGCGTAAGTTGTTCAAGATGATGACCTGGCGCCAACAACAATTGTGTAACGATGTCGGCTACACCACCAAGCTTAACAAGCTCGACCAATTGGCTAAAGTCAACCAACAGTTTTTGGATGGCGTCATTCAATATGCTTTTGATCGGTACGACTTAACCCACGCTGATTTGGGTAAAGCCAACGGTCAGCTGTCGGTGCTGGGACTGAACTACCGAGTGATCGAGACCCTTGGTCATTTTGCTCGCGACTGGCTGGACTCCGAGGAAATTCGACCCCTTGTCGATTACATCAAGGGGCAGCTCGCCACGATCATCCCCAAGGACGAACAAGCCGATACCTGCGTGGTGGTTCCGGGACTGGGTCTAGGCCGTATCGCCCATGAGATCGCCGTGCTGGGCGATTACCAGGTGCATGCGGTGGAGTTTCTGGGGTTGATGCATTTGTGTCACGCCTACATCTACCTGGGAGCCGACGCCGCCCCCATCCACCCGTATGTTCACACGTGTTCCAACTTTACCCATACTGACGCCCAATACCGTCACGTCGACGTGGTGCCGGTGCTGCCGCCACCTAACCTTGAGCTCGACATGAGTGACTTTAGGTTTTTCGAGCTTAAGCGGCAATTCAAAAACGTGGCGGTGGTATCGGCGTTCTTTATCGACACCGCGGAAAACTTAATGGACTACTTTGACGCCATCACCAAGCTTACTTCATCACCAGCTAAAGGGTATTGGATCAATATCGTCCCGCTCAAGTATGGTCTGAGTCCCCAAGTCGAGCTCAACGCCCACGAGATCGAACAGATCCGGCACAAACTAGGTTGGCACGACCTCGACTATCTCAATGACGTCGACAACACCGTGGGTTACATCACCGATAAGCAACTGATGTGGCAGGGGTATTACGGAACTACGAGGTGGACGCTGGCGCGGCAGCCGCCAACGTGATGCATTCGACACGAGCACATAAGGTTTTACGGTTAAAATGACAATCAAGTTTAGGGTTGCCACCTCTGCCATTATTCTTACCACCAAGCTAATAATTGGGTGTAGCCGACAAGGTTTAGGTTCTTTTTCATACCGTAGGTTTACCACGGTTGCTAGTTGTCATGGGAACAGCCAATGATACGACGTCATCGCCAATTGATTTCCATCGTCGGCAAGCAACGGGAGATAGTCGAAAGATCAGAAACCATCGGAATGTTAGCTGTACCGAAGTCCTCAGTGGAAGTTTCCACCTCGGAGCAACGTCGTATTGGCGGGAATGTTTGCCATGGGGTTTCGTTGGCTCTTAACCCGCCTACGCCGTTACCGCCCTACATTATAGTAAGGTACATGTGTCGTGGTCGCCTCAATTGTGAGTCAAAATATCACGAGACAAATCCGCAACAATAATGACGAAACGGCATTGTTGCTTGGTTCACAACCGGTGGTCCCACAAATCGTCAGCCGCTTGTCAAAAAGTCTAGCTTTTGTTCATGGTTTTGGTCGCTTTAGACTCCGTTCCACGTTCCCCACCATTAACCCCGCAATAACCCGGCTTACGATAGTGCCGATCGGTGTGACGGTAAGGCATACAAGCTATCAATTGGGGCTGACAAGTTAGGCGGTATACAGCATTAGTGAATCTAAAGCATACGACGTGGGGGAAGGACCAAATCAAAGCCGGTCTGGCCTTGCTCTCGTCCTGTAAGAACCGGATAAAAAAAAGGTTGGGTCAAGCTGTATGCAGTATATGTATGGCGGTTATGTGTCAATAAACGGCATATGTCCAGGGCTACAAAACCACCCTATAGTGAAGACCGATACACAAAACTGACCTCAGGGGGGTAGGCGCGGGGGACGGGGGCGGTTTAGCCCCGTCGTCGTCGGGTTTAACTGATGAAAAATCCCAGGAGCATTCATGACGAAACTCCTGGAAAATTTTTCGGGAAATAAACTTTAACTGACGTCGGATGATGATGAAAATGATGTAATATTATACAGGAAATATACCATGCTTCTTGTGATCTCTATCGATGATTAGTTCTCCCTCCATCTTTGACTCTGTCCTCTCTCTTACTTAGCAATATCGGTGCCCTTGTTAATCTGGATCTTCTTGTCCAGCCCCCCCAGCACGATCCCCACCATCGGGTCCCACGACACGCCAAACAACTTGGGCTTGGTCTCGGCGCCTTCGCGAGTGATGGTGTACAACGGCTTTTCCCCGCGAACGTCCCACACCTTCACCGTACCGTCATGCGAGGCACTGGCAAACAAGTTGGCGTTATCGGGCGAGGCGGAGAGCGACACGACAAAGTTGGTGTGGCCAACAAGCCGTTTCAGCGTCGCTTCTTCGGCCCGAGGGTCCAGCAAGTTGATATGTCTCGCCAGCGACCCCGTAGCCAAAAGACCAGGGTTGACAAGCGGCAACACCAGCAACAACGAGTACCCCGTCTGCTTGGTGTCGACACACTTACCGGTGTACAAATCCCACGTCTTGATGGTGTGGTCCTGGGACACCAGGTACGCCACCAGCGCGTCCTTACCGTCAAAGGCAACGCCTTCGACTTGTTGGGTGTGGCCGTCAAGCACCAGCAACGGGGCCCGGCGCCGTAAGGTGGCGTCCTGCACCGCCATTTTCCGCCGCTTCTTCAGCGCCGACAGCAAGTACTTGTCCTCGTCGGCGTGGACGTTGATCGCGGCCATTTGCAGCTGGATCGTCAGCCACACCGCCACCGTGTTGTCGTAGGCCCCCAGCACGATCCGGTTAGACCCGGGGTGAACGTCAAGCGTCACTACGGGAGCCTTGTGACCTTCCAAAATCGCGTAGGTCTTACCTTCTTCGGCTTCGTCGTCGTCATCAACGGCAACAGGTTCCGCCCCGGTTTTCCACAATCTCAACTGTCTATCATTACCCGCCAGCACCACCCGGGTCGTCGACACCCACTTCACCGCTTTGATCGGTGCCAGATGCCCGACAAACTGTTTTTCCACTTGTCCCAGCGAGTTATAGGTACGGACAATGCCATCGTAACAACCCGACAAAATCTTAGCATCAACCAAGGGAACTTGCGACAGCGTCGCCGCCACCAGCTGAGGATTAATGACATCGACCGAACTCACCCAGTCTTCGTTATTAAACAGGGCGAGGAAGGACGGCGGCAATACTGCTCGGGTATATTCGACGTTGAGGAAGGCTTCCAGCGATAACCCGTTTTGTACGAGGTATTCGTCAATCAGTGTCCGTAATAACTGACCGTCAATCAAAAAGTCGAACGGAATCGGCGCCTCGGTGTCTTGTTCCAACAAGTGGTTGACAACTTCGGATAACCCGTACCGCTTGAGCAGCACCGGCACGTAGAGCGGGGCGTCGGAGACATGCAACGACTCGTCCTCCTCCTTCGTGAACAACCGGATCTTCACTTGAGCCGAGTCCATGGTGTGTGCTGGTATATTGGGTGAAGTTGGAGTTGAGAGGTGCGATGAGCATCGGGTTCGCGCAAACACCGACACTATCGCCAAAAAAATTAAAAAACAATGTCATTGGGACTCGAACGTATATTTCAGAGATGGTCAACAACGTACTTAAATAATTGAAGCCGCCGGCTATCTTTGTGGGCCTTGAACCGAAACAGATGGCGTTGGGGAGTGATTTCCGTCACTTGCGTGCGACGCCGCCATTTACGGGGTGGCAGAGGACGGTTTGATCTGCCGAGAGCTCGCCGTAATTGTGACTTGATCCGGTGCCATTGACGCCGACGAGAAGCGTAGGGTGGAGGTAAGGACCGCATGCTATAATAGAGTTGGGTATTGTGGATTGGATTTATATAGTTGAGGAAGGTCGCTGTAGTTTCTCGTCCGCTAAATAGCCTTGGATTAGTTCTCTTTCCTGATGTCCGCCCATGCATCAACTCATTGGGAAACGAAATGATGTAAACGTTGAACTTTCCCCGTCTTCCGGCGGAAACCTTTACATGTTTAATAGCTCACAATTGGTGTAAACTGCTGATACTTGGTGACTGAGGCAACAATGTGAATCAAACTATACGCCAAGTAGCAACTCATGAATATTACTGCTCATTCGTGATCAGTTCCACGGTGCGTACGGTTGCAGGCATAATCTGTGTTAGAATTTATTGCTGGAAGCCTTTGCTCCAGGCGACACTGGCCATGACTGCCATTATCGACACCCCAACAAATACCGAGTACTAACGAGGTTGCTCCATATTGCAAAAACATCACGATGAATGTCAGCGTTAGAAGAACAATGAGACTTGCCGACAGGCTGTACAATTTCTTCGTTCATGGTGAGTTGAATGAATGATTTAGAGCAGTACAAGTGAGAACAGGCTATAGGTCGATTACTGCCAAACTTTACACCAAAAAAATCGCCACAAATAGACTTTCCGGTGTCTACTGGTGATGTAGTCCATAGATCAGAGCAAAAAAAAATTTGTGATTTTTTTTGATGTTTGACATCGACGGCTGGGGTTTGGGGTTTTCACGGATCATCGCGCCTAACCGTATATTATGGATTGATGAAGATTGCACCATTGAAAGCGGTAAATGGAAAAATGAAACATCCATTGCATTCATAATGCCACTATCTTTATAGTGGTTGCCTATTAAGCCTCAATTTCGAAACTTTTTGGAGCCGCTCTCATGCAATCTGACGTTTTTTGAGTGGTCATTTTTGCGATTTATTCAGTCGGGTTAAGGGCTTACAGAAAAAAAAGCCACCTAGCATGAAGCCAGCAGTTTGATCTACAAAATCCAAGTATCGCTTTTCTTTCATTCGTTGGTATTGAGCTCGTTATGGCACAGTTTACGTGTTTTTGGTGCGACCAACCCCTAGGCCAAAATCGAAAAAATCGACAAATCGACGAATTCCGTCAAATTCCGTCAAACTTTGTCTAGGTGAAAAGACCACCGGCTAAAACATAGTTAGCCATCTTTGAGTCGCTACCGGGCGGCGTAGACCGTAAATTTTCTCGCAATACGCGGGGTCAATGTAAGACAAGTGTACTGGTTAATCAACCATCAACCCATTTAGTGACGGTGGTTGCTTTCATTCAATTCATAAATGTTACAGAGATAGTAGGAACCATAATTGAAAGTGCCAGCGATCCGATATTGTCTGTCTTCGTGGACTTCCTCTACTCTTGTTCTTATCGCACATTACAGTCAGTTGCACCCTAGCTCCATTTCATATAGGCGGAGGACGTGCTCCAGAAACTCGACCGACGCGACTTGATTGAGCAACAGATTAGTGTTATCTACCAAGTGTTCACTCAACTATTACGAATTGCTAGGTACTTTCAATCACAACGAAAGACACCGGAAACTTTGTGCTTTTGTCTCTTCAAGAGCTCTACTTTATTGATTATATACGAGTGATTTGAAGGTAGGGGTTTTCATTGAAGTTTCGTAGATAGTTTACAAATCGCCATGTCCTGAAGTTGATACCTTAGTGAACATCTGATGTAGGGTACTGATATTAAGTGTGAAAAGTAGTTTTTGGGTTGGGATATAGGATCACATAATTGATAAAGCTTCTTTTGAATTGAAAGAGACTTTATTGACGACTGGACTAATTAGTTTTTGACAAAGAATAAATCACTATAGGTGAGGTTTTCCCATTAGACTTGAGAGTGAAATGGCTTGGCTCGTTTGACGTTACAGCTGGCTGCTCGCCTAGCAATCGATTACTATTGTCGTGAAACTCATATTCAAGGTCTGTCGTAATTAATTGGTGCAGGCTAATTAGCCACAACCCAAATAACCAGGTCGCAGCCGGGGATCATCGTTGACTCCGAAACGCGCCGAGTCAAGTCATCACAAAACCTACAACCACCCGCCTGCGCGCGCAGCGAAATTTCTCTGCTCATCGAATCTCCATCGCTCCACACCCCTCTCCATGCCCTCGGTTGAAGAAGTCGCCTCGAAGTTCGACACCATCTTGGTGCTCGACTTTGGTCTGCAATACTCCCACTTGATCACGAGAAGATTGCGTGAATTCAATGTGTACGCGGAAATGTTGCCGTGCACCCAAAAGATTGCTGAGCTTAAGTTCAAGCCTACTGGTGTCATCCTTTCCGGTGGTCCTTACTCGGTGTACGCTGAAGACGCTCCTCACGTTGACCACGACGTGTTCAAGTTGGGGGTTCCCATCATGGGGATCTGTTACGGCATGCAAGAGTTGGCGTGGATCAACGGTAAGGGGGTTGCCCGGGGCGACAAGCGCGAGTACGGTCCCGCCACCTTGCAAATCAAGGATGCGTCGTGCCCGTTGTTTGAAGGTATGACCAATTCCACCGTGTGGATGTCTCACGGGGACAAGTTGCACGATTTGCCCAAGGGTTACGAAATTGTCGCTGTGTCGGACAACTCGCCGTACTGTGCCATCTACAACAAGACCGACAACATCTACGGTATCCAGTTCCACCCCGAAGTCACCCACTCTGCCGAAGGTAAGACGTTGTTGAAGAACTTTGCCATCAACATCTGTCACGCCAAGAACGACTGGTCGATGGAAAACTTTGTCGACACGGAAATCCAACGGGTGCGGGCGCTTGTCGGCCCCACCGCCGAAGTCATCGGTGCCGTTTCCGGGGGTGTTGACTCTACCGTCGCCGCCAAGATCATGAAGGAAGCCATTGGTGACAGATTCCACGCCATCTACGTTGACAACGGGGTTATGAGAAAGAACGAAACCGAGCTGGTGAAGAAGACCCTCGACGACGGGTTGGGGATCAACTTGGTGGTGGTCGATGCCGCCGACCGGTTCTTGGGTAAGCTTAAGGGAGTCACTGACCCCGAAAAGAAGCGGAAGATCATCGGTAACGAATTCATCCACGTGTTCGAAGAAGAAGCCGCCAAGATCCAACCCAAGGACGGTTCGGAAATTGAATTCCTTTTGCAAGGTACTCTTTACCCCGATGTCATTGAACTGATCTCGTTCAAGGGCCCGTCGCAAACCATCAAGACCCACCACAACGTCGGGGGTTTGTTGGACAACATGAAGCTCAAGTTGATCGAACCTCTTCGTGAGTTGTTCAAGGACGAAGTCCGTCACTTGGGTGAGCTCTTGGGGGTTCCCGAAGACTTGGTGTGGAGACACCCCTTCCCTGGTCCCGGTTTGGCCATCAGAGTGTTGGGTGAAGTCACTCCCGAACAAGTGAAGATTGCTCGTGAAGCCGATGCCATCTTCATCCAGGAAATCAAGGACGCTGGCTTGTACCGTCAAATCTCGCAAGCGTTCGCCGCGTTGTTGCCGGTGAAGTCGGTGGGGGTGATGGGTGACCAACGTACTTACGAACAAGTGATTGCCTTGAGAGCCATTGAAACCGTCGACTTTATGACCGCCGACTGGTTTGTCTTTGACGCCGCTTTCCTCAAGCGGGTGGCGCTGAGAATCGTCAACGAGGTCGACGGCGTTGCCAGAGTCACCTACGACATCACGTCGAAGCCTCCCGCCACCGTCGAATGGGAATAGGGTGTTAAACTAGATATAGAAATAACGATTGATTTGATAAACACTTTTTTTAAAAACTTTGGTGGACCTACTGTAGCCTACTGTCTTGCATTTCTTGTTAGTAGCCGTGACATGTCTTGTGTGCAGTACAGAACCTTGTAGACTAACTCACCGCCTAACGCCACCGCCACCGTCTATACCCCACATCGATAAATACCTCCTCAATTGCTGTGGATTCGCCATTATGAGATTTGCTGTGGTTCATCAGGGTGACGTCATTCCCGTGGAAGTCCCCGATCTGCTTACGGTGGGCGACTTTAAGGTCTACTTGGAAGCGGAAACCAATATTGGTCCCCAACACCAAAAACTTCTTAAGGATGGTAATGAGATCAGTGGCGACGATCAGCTGCTTTCGGCAGTAGGGTTAGTCGACGGTGATATGATTCAATTGCTCAACACTGCTGCTCCTGCGGCAAGTAACCGACCACCAGCTCCTGCTCCTCGTCCTGGACAGGTTCCGGGATCGATGATTGAAGCCCAACGGCAACAAATCCTTAACGATCCCCAGATGCGACAACAAATCATCAGTCAGCAACCGGAAATGGAAGCCGTGTTACAGGATCCCATCCGGTTCCGGCAGGTGATGGAACAGACTCTTGCTCATATGGGTCAAATGGGGGGTGGTGTGGAAAACCTGGCCGAATACCGGCGACTCATGCAAAACCCTGATGATCCTGAACTGCAAAAGCGGATCATGGAACTCATCCAACAAGAAGCCATTGACGAAAACTACCGGCTTGCCTACGAAATTACTCCCGAAGCATTTACTCATGTCAATATGCTTTACATTGAGCTTACCATCAAGGGTCATAAAATCCAAGCGTTTGTTGACCTGGGGGCTCAGGTGACGTGTATCTCGCCTAAGTTAGCTGAAAGAGTCGGTATTGATCGTCTTATCGATAAGCGTATGGTGGCGGAAATCCAAGGGGTGGGCCGACAAACCCTGGGAGGGCGTATTCACTCGGTTCCCATCACCGTTGGCGACAGCAAGATCGAACTCCCCTGTTCGTTTACGGTGATCGATACTAACGTCGACTTGTTATTTGGGTTGGACATGTTGAGACGGCATCGAGCAATCATCGACTTGGAACAAGACAAGTTGATTCTTGCTAATGGCTCCGTCGAAGCCCGGTTCTTGTCCGAAAGTGAGATCGTTAATAACCCATTCAACGCCGCCAAGGGTCCCGAACAGGCAAAGTCATCCGCTGCTGGTTCGACCCCAGCAGTGATTAATACCCCCATCGCTGCCACTCAAGTTCCCGCCGCCTCTACCGCTTCGGCTAGTACTTCTACCGGTGCTGCCACCCCCTCCACACCGGCGTCGCAATCACAACTGGCAAGTGGGTACCGTCCCAGTGATGCCGACATCAAACAACTTGTGGACTTTGGCTTTACCCCAACTCAAGCTAAAGAGGCATTGATTGCCTGTAACGGCAACATTGAGTTGGCTGCGTCGATGCTCTTTAGTTGATTGAAAAGTTAATCTTTAAATAATAATTAAGTTCTATTTATATGTAAATATTTCCAGCCGGGGGCGTTGAAGGGGTCCCGGGGCCCTACTTCCTCTTTCTATTTCTGTTATGCTTCGGTTTGGTCACCTTGGATTTCGTTTGCTTTGACAGCTCAGCAGCTTTCGCTGTCAGTTCCAGCGACACTTGCTCTTGCTCTTGTTCTGGCGATTGTGATTTAGTCAGGTCGAAGTTACCGGTACTGATGGCCGGTTCTGCCAACAGCTGAGGTGCCAGATCGCCACTTTTCACCCCCAATGTTTGTTGGATGTAATCCTTGGCCTGTTGTTGGCGTTTCTTGTCGGCTTCTTCTTCCAGTTGTTGTTTAGAGGCAGCGGTTTTGGCCCGTTTCATGTAGCCTTGGATTCTCTCAAGTTCGGCTTTAATAGGATGGGCATCAGTATCAACCCCTTGAGCCTTTAACCGACTGAACAACACTGAGATTAACGTATAGGCGTAGTTATTGAGGGTATTGATCTTGGCCAACGTCTCTTCCTTCAGATGACCGTATTGCGCCAACAGTTCATCGAGCAGCTTGGCCACCAACGGCTGCACTGCCCCTTCGAGCTCATCAATACTGTGGTTGAGCCCAGCAATGTATTTAATGATGTCGTTGGACTCCATCGTCGCTCGCGAGTTAAGGGAGATGAGCCCGATGCGCAGGGCTGCGAAAAGTCCGACTAAGCCAACTCGATCACCAAACGCAGCCATGGTACGAACAAATCGGGAGATCTTAACCGGGGGGAAGAAGTATAAGGACAAGGCCCAGCTGAAGCACCGGGTGGAGGAAGTGGTGTTTGACCGGGACCTGCGGAAGGAGTACTTGACAGGGTTTCATAAGCGGAAGCTCGAAAGAAAGAAGAACGCCCAAAACTTCATCAAGGAACAGGAACGACTCGAACGTATCCGAGAACGGAAAGAGATCCGGGAGGAGCGGAAGAAGGACCTTGAAACTCAGCTTCTGCAATTCAACGACACGATGAAACGGATTAACGACATTAATGATAGCGATGACGACGACAACAACGAAGAATGGGGGGGCTTTGGCGAGGATAAGGGAGAAGACGATGATGACGACGAAGATAAGGATGATGCCGAGACCCCCAAGGGAATTCTTGCTCGCAAACAAGTCTACGTCCGTGAAGACGATGGGCCTACCGATGCGATTATTGAAGATGAAACTGTCGTTGAAGTAGAGCCGATGGAAAATCCGGTGATCAAACAAATGCAAGAAATTCAACAATTGGCTAAGGCCAATAACGTTGACTTGAAGCGACTGGAGGAAGTGTTGGAAGGCAGTCTTAATAAGGCTCGTCAAGTGGCGGTGATTAGTGGTGTGGCTAAGCCTAAGCCGAAGCTGAAGAAGAAGTTCCGTTACTTGACTAAGGCTGAGCGTCGGGCTAACAACCGGAAGATCAAGGACAAGAAGTTTGAGAAGTTCAAAAAGTAACATCTGGCATATCTTATATATTAATGGAAACATGGGTAATTTCAATTAACGTGTAATGCAGATAATATCCATACACATTGTTGGTAAATTTGCTAGTTGCAATCGTTCTGGTTCTACTTGATGACTATAAAGAAACTAACTATCGCATCTCACATTTGATAATTTTTTGGAATATCCGGCAAAATGAAACAAATTGGTATCTACAGCTTCAAAAAGGAATTGATGTGTACTTCAAGTAACAGTATAGTGATACCAACCTTTACTTGTCGAATCTAGCTGCTTAACTATTGATTTTATGGTTGACTGAGATCTCTCTTTGAACCCTAATCAAGACTTATATGCACACCACGTCCACCTACTATAAATGCGATGCCATGGCATCTAAGATTTTTCCACAACTCGGCAGCTGGCCTGCGATGAGTGTAAGTACCAACAACCATACGTTCACGATGAAGACAAAGATGTCGCCCCAGGCGGAAGTTCCATACGGAAGATGACGATTCGATATTTAGCCAAACACTGAAAATTCTGAGTGCAACCATTTATTTAATGACTGGGACTAACATCTTAGTGACAATCCAAATTATACACAATACATAGAAATTACCTTGGCTTTCCCATGTAGACAAGACTGATGATGTTTTCCATGCTAATCATGAATTACAATAGTGATTAAAACTTTTACAACCGCGGTTTTCAAACTGCGCTGAAGTCTATTTCTCATTGGAAACCATGGTGCTGTTTCTCTAGACCTTTCTCTCAGTAAAGCTCTATTCTCATTACGCCCTAACGTAGAGAGACCGCGCCACGGTGAATTTTCCAATGACGTAACGAAGTGCGAACGCAACACTTTACACCTTGGAGGGCATGGATGAAGATACACAACAGTTACTCTTTGACGACATTGTTCCCCTACCGTTTCGGATCCTCTTTGTCGTCCAGCTTGGAGTATGGCTCTGGTACATCCTTAATCGGGCGATGACGTCCACCTGGCACATCAATGTCGCTGCCCTTCTCAATTTGCTGTATACTGCCAACAACTACGGCCAGCCCGATCGGCTGTCACTGGCAGGAGAGTATGCTCTGGCAGTGATCCCTGATTATAACGAAAACGTCCAGTTACAACGGGGTATCTTGCACAACTTGGTAGCCATCACCATTGTCAATGTGTTGGCGTGGATCGGGTTCAAAGTGGGGGAAATCATGGTTCCTGGCCGGCTTTTGGGGGTGATCCCAGCATTGGCATTTGCCTATACCGTTTACCGGTTATTTTTCGGGCCTAACCCGACGCTGCCAGCCACTAAGCATCATTATGGCCAGGCACGGGCCTATACTACCATCAAGCGAGTCTTACGAGGTGGAATTAACTCAGTGACGATGAGATCCAACGACATTTTGATAAGTGACTCGCTTATATCCTATGCTAAGGTGCTCAATGACATTGGCCTCTACATTTGGGGGTATTACGTCCCCACCGATGCTCGGTACCCAGCAGGGCTCGAGCTGGCTATCATCGCATACCCTACATTCATTCGTATTCGCCAGTGTTGGTTTGAATACCGGCTCACCGGTAAACAACTGCATCTAGCCAACTTGGTAAAGTACGCCCTGGGACTCGTGCCCTTAGCGCTTAATTACGCCATCAAGACGACATTGATGGCTAACCCCGATAACACCAAACGGGCATGGCAACTCACTCAATGGTGGTACGCTGCTAGCACCATCAACTCGACCTACTCGTTGTTTTGGGACATTCGGATGGATTGGGGGTTAGAGATGTTTGATCACTTATGGTACGGACGGGGCAGCTGGCTTAGACCGACAATCACCTACCCGGTACCGATGTATGTCATTGGCTGTATCATTGACGCCTTGCTTCGGTTCGTGTGGGTGTTGCGGGCGTTTGTTGTCGATAATCGTTCCAGCACACTTTCAATTATGCTGACGTTTCTCTTTGGCTACGACGCCTACTCGGCAGGATACTTTGTCGTGGAATTGCTTGAAATTTGCCGGCGGTGGATGTGGTGTTTTTTCAAGTTGGAAAGCGACTGGGTCAAGGTCAGCACCGACGACAGTTTGGAGATGGGCGACATCAAGGCATCGTAGACACCACTACAATAGATCTTTTCAAACGTGTATGTAAATATATTTCGTAATGCACAGGCAAGCAACCATCGGGCTGCTCTATTGCTTAGAGTCCAACCACTTTTGGGCCGAGTTTCTCCACGCCAAGTCAGCCTTGGGCGACAATCTGTTTTGTTCGAGGTAGGAGTTCTTGAGGGGAGACTTGATAGCAACGTAAAGCAAGACAACCGACGACATGGCGGCAATCGCCCCCGCGTTAAGCTTTACGACGTGGGCCATGGTGAGGTGATCAGGAGGGGTTTAGGGTAACGACGATGAATGGTTTTTCATTGGCTCGGTGCGCATCACGTGGTCGCGACTGCCCGGGAGAAGCTGGGAGTAAGCAATATAGAGAGTAAAAGGCTAAGTTTAAAAGTAGCGAAAGATAACAATAATTATTGGGTTATCAATTCATTAGCCCAGTTAAAATTTAGGTGAATTGGTGGTTGTGTAGTGTAGATTGCGCATCATAGATTTTGTATGTTAGGTTTGCGTATTTCGATCGCTTCCCGTATTTCTGTGATGGAGCTTATCGTCACGTGCGACTAACGGAGTCTTGAAGATGGACGAACACGATCAAATATCAAACTTGTGAGCAATAAGTAGTAGGTTGTTTCTCTATTATTAAATCAAGCAAGTTACAATGACTATGTCATATTTTTTCAGTGAATATCTTTACACTATGGGGGACTTAATTTGAGAAGAGTGATTGTGGCTAGTGGCTCTCCGTCAAGAATCGCGAACAATATACACCTAAATATCGACTAAAAAATGTCTCTTTAACGACAGGAATATCACAACATGCTTTAAACAACCGCCATATATCTACTTCAAACAACCAACCCAAACGCATCGCTTCCCAATGCCAATTTTTTACGTTGTCGTTGTCGATTGTCACCACCACCGCTCAGCTCATTTCGCACCCCGGCTGAAAAAATTTCATCAGAGCCATGATGTTAGGTCGTCGGATGGTCGTGGCACCGCTACGTCGGGGGTACCATGTTGCCCGAGTGTCGCCTCTGTTGAAGCAGCAGTACCTGAAGCTCACAGACTACGGGTCCTACCGCAACCAGGCGTTCACCCACCGGTTGCCCGAATCGACGGCGGTTCAGCTGGCACCGTTGGTGGCCCTTAAGGCCCGATTGGCGCTCCCGGACAACTACCTGTTGTCGACGCTTTCCCAAGCGCTTAATATGGACCGCAGCGGCGAACTTGTCACCAACTACGGCCTCGCCACCTTGGGGCAAACGTTCTTGTCGTACTACGTCACCGAGTACCTCGTGCTGAAGTACCCTCGGTTGCCGATGGCGGTGCACAATGCTGCCGTCAACGCCTACATGGGCCCGCAAACGTTAGCCGCTATCGGGGAGCTGTGGGGTATTGAAACCGACGAACGGTCGAAGCTCGACAAGTTCTTGGCCGAAGAGCCGGCCCCCGTCCAGTACGGTAAGCTTAGATACCAGCTGGAGCTGGCAAAGAAGGCTCCGGTGGAACCGGGGGTATACCAGTTGGACGCTCGTGAACGGGCCCAATTGCGGCAAGGCGATGACTTTGTCCCCAAGCGGCTGGAAGCCTACGCGCTGGCGGTGAAGCTGATTATCGGGGGCATGTACACTCACTGCGGCGAAGACGCCGCCAAGCAGTTTATTGCCGACCACATCTTGACCCGGAAGGTGCCGTTGGACCAAATGTTCCAATTCTCGCAGCCGACGAGAGAGTTGGTGAGAGTGTGTGAAAAGGAAGGCATGGCCGACGCCGTCGAGGTGCGGTTGATTGCCGAAACCGGGAGAAAGAGTGCTCACCCCATCTACATTGCCGGGGCGTTCTGCGGCACCCACAAGTTGGGCGAAGCGCCGGGGCTGTCGCTCAGAGAGGCGAAAACGCGGGCGGTGGTGAACGCGTTGATGGCATACTACTTGTACCTGCCGATCACCGAGCAGGGCGACGCCGCCCCCAAGCCGTCCGACCCCAACTACAAGTTTTTGGGGGTGGTGGGCCAAGGCGACGTGGCCATTTGATGACCCTGTATATATGTACATAGCATAACGAGACACTGAACGTCATTTCGTGGAGGATATGTGAAACGCTAGTAACGGGACCGCAATTGGTGTTTCGAGAGCCCACTAAAGTCACTTTTAAATTTAATCATATGGAAGAAAATGCTAAGAGATGCTTAACATTTGATATTAATCGTTTGGCAATTGATGATATTTCGGTTTTCAGACGGTTGTTTGGTAGCGTAAAGTGCTTTGCTTATCAGTGTGGAGTACTTTACGGAGTAAGTGTGGAGTAAGCTGCAGTTAAAGGTCCGATAACCATTTCCCCATGTTATGAGTAGTATGTCATCTTTAATAAGTCAATAGGTCACAATATATCAGTAAGATGTTCCTAAAGGGAGTCGTTAAGCCCGCAAGACAACGGTTTGATGTGTTGAGGAAATGACAATGGACTATTAAAGAGCTTTAATTAATTAACACACCATAAATCGTATATGATCTCATATCAAGTGAAATCGATGCAAAGAGCCACAAATGATAACCACCACTGAACCATATCAACTACACTCAACTTACAGCCTCAAATCCCATTTTAGTTACTTGCTGTCTCACGTTAACGCACCAATACTACAACTCATTAGTCGATGATCTGGTCGCGGCGATGGAATGACTCGCGCGGTAGCCCCGGCCCCGCGCCCGAGTCAATCGCGTATAATGAGCGGCTAGTATATTAGGTGCAATCCATCCCCTCTCCCCCATACAACCCCCCCATCACATCGCTGCTCATGTCGTTGACGATTCTCGTTATTGGGAATGGCGGAAGAGAACACGCCATTGCCTTCAAATTGGCCCAGTCGGACCTGGTAGCCAAGGTGTACGTGGCTCCCGGTAACGGGGGCACTGCCACCGTCGCCAAAGTGGAAAACGTACCCGAGCTTTCCGGCGACCCCAAGCACTTTGACAAGCTCGTGGAATTTACCATTAAGCACGGCGTCAACCTCGTGGTTCCCGGTCCCGAACAACCGTTGGTCGATGGCATTTCCGATAAGTTCAAGGCGATCGGCGTCCCCGTATTCGGTCCGCTGGCGGCAGCGGCCAAGATGGAAGGGCTGAAGGCGTTCTCTAAGGAGTTCATGGACAAGCACAACATCCCTACTGCTCGGTTCCACAACTTTACCGACGTTAACAAGGCCAAGGACTACTTGAAGACCGTTGACTATCGGGTGGTGCTCAAGGCCGACGGTATCGCCGCTGGTAAAGGGGTGCTCATTCCCGAAACCACCGAAGAAGCCATCAAGGGTTTAGACGAAATCATGGTCACCAAGGCGTTTGGTGACGCTGGTAATGAAGTGGTGGTTGAAGAGTACTTGGAAGGCCAGGAATTGCTGATTTTGACCATCACCGATGGCTACACCTTCTTCAACTTGCCGGCTGCTCAAGACCACAAGCGTATTGGCGACGGCGACCAAGGTCTCAACACCGGGGGCATGGGGGCCTACGCTCCCGCTCCTTGCGCTACTCCTCTGGTGCTTAAGGCCATTGATGCCGATATCATCAAGCCCACCATCGACGGCATGCGCCAAGACGGCTTCCCCATGTGCGGGGTGCTTTTCACCGGGATTATGCTCACTAACGATGGTCCCAAGGTGTTGGAATACAACGTCCGTTTCGGGGACCCCGAAACCCAAACGGTGTTGCCGCTTTTGTCCAAGGACACCGACCTTGCCCGAGTGATGCTTGCTGCTGCCGAACACCGCTTGGACCTGGAAACTCTCGCCGTGCAACCGGACAAGTTCCTGGCGACGGTGGTGATGGCCGCTGGTGGCTACCCTGGTTCTTACGCCAAGGGAGACGAAATCACCGTGGATAAGGTCGCTGACAACGCGTTCGTGTTCCACGCCGGTACCACCATCACCAACGGTAAGCTCACCACCGCTGGGGGTCGGGTTATCGCCGCTACTGCCATTGCTTCTACCCTTAGAGAAGCCGTCGACGATGCCTACGCGGCGCTGAAGCAAGTGACGTTCAAGGACAAGTACAACCGTACCGACATTGCCCACCGGGCGTTTGCCGATGCTGACGCCGCGAAACTGGGCAAGGGTGTCACCTACGCCGACGCCGGGGTGTCGGTGGACAATGGTAACCAATTGGTTAACGAAATCAAGGCCAAGGTCAAGCTGACGGCTCGTCCCGGGGCCGACTCCGACATTGGTGGATTTGGTGGTCTTTTCGACTTGAAGGCTGCTGGTTACGATGGTCCCGATACCTTATTGGTGGCGGCCACCGATGGGGTTGGTACCAAGTTGAGAATCGCTCAAATCATGGACAAGCACGATACCGTGGGTATTGACCTCGTGGCTATGAACGTTAACGATCTTGTGGTGCAAGGGGCCGAACCGCTCATCTTTTTGGATTACTTTGCTACGGGTAAGCTCGACATCGATGTTGCCGCCAAGTTTGTTAGCGGGGTTGCCGATGGCTGTAAGCAAGCCGGCTGCGCCTTGGTTGGTGGGGAAACCCTGGAAATGCCGGGGATGTACGGCCCTGGTCACTACGACACCAACGGGACCGCAGTGGGGGCGGTGCTGAAGCACGCCATCTTGCCTCGTACCCAAGACATGAAGCCCGGCAACAAGGTGATTGGTCTTTTGTCGAACGGGGTGCACCTGAACGGGTACTCGTTGGTGCGTCACATTCTTGACCACTCGCAATTGGACTACCTGCTGCCGGCGCCGTGGGCCACCAATGGTAACACCGTTGGTGAAGAATTGTTGGTGCCGACCAAGATCTACGTCAAGCAATTGTTGCCGTTGATCAAGCAAAAGTTACTTCTCGGCTTGGCTCACATCACCGGTGGTGGTTTAGTGGAAAACGTTCCTCGAGCGTTGCCTAAGGGCTTGCAAGCGTTGATCGACATGACGACGTGGGAAGTGCCCCGGATCTTCAAGTGGTTCGGCGAACAAGGTAAGGTCCCCGTGGAAGACATGGTCAAGACCTTCAACCTTGGTATTGGCATGGTGGCCATCGTCGAGGCCCACAACGTTGAAAAGGTTATGGACGCTTTGAAGGAAGCTGGCGAAAAGCCGGTGGTTATTGGTGAATTGAAGGAACAAGTGGGTGATGAACAATGTGTGGTGAGAGGCCAAACGTTGTACTAGTGTTACGAAATAATGAAAAATCGATGTAAAGTAGCAAAATGGTGTAGAACCGATATCTCGTGAAATAGTTTATTTCAGATAAAGGTAGATCGCTATCGTACAGTATCGATAAATCCCTGGGCATCGCTTACCGTTAGCGCTGCAGCTGGCCCTAATTAGACACCTAGTTTGTAACCCTGTGTTGTGACGTGTTATGGGTCGATTTGGCGATATCGGACGTTACCGTTTGATCACAACCTCTATGTCGCCGATATCTGCGAGTGGGATGATATCAATTACAACGGCTCGAGGGGGGTTTAAGCCGTCAGTGGCGTTTGCTATAGCAAACATCATAACTAATGAATTATCCGAGGAAGCAGTGGCGCCATTTTCATGTTTTGGGGTACATTTGCTAAATGATGCTCGATGATGGCATTTGTCAAGCATTTAATAACAGTAAGCGATGGAGGATACAATGTGAGAGGAAATCTCGACAGCCCGACGGGGTGCCATATTTTCCCCGGGCTCATGTGCCCCGCAACCGTCGCAAATCTATCGGTACATACTGTACACATACTACCACACAGTCGGTAGGCATTTAACCGTTCACCGCGTCATCGCACGTGACAAGGTTCCAGTGTGGCCCTCCCTACAGCCCCACTGGGGATATGATTATGGCGCTAGTTTTTGCCGTTTCTTCTTTCTGTATATAATCACCACCACCACCAGCTCCGCTGATTTCTCGCTTCAACGCTTTGGCTCTTCGGTAATTACAACCCCGCCCATTGCCGCCATCTCGTCAGCCCCACTACGATTGCGACAAAGAAATTTTCAGGTGGCAGAGCCCGATTAATAAGCAACAGCAGCAGCGTTTATTGCCCCCAAAACTCCAGAGGAGACCGCTATTTTCTTGCAGCACCGTCCAGCAAACGTCGCTACCTCGTTCATTTCTCGAAAACCTCGTGGTTGTCTTCAGCGTCGACGCTAATTTTTTGCCGTTTTCCCCTCCTTGCCTCATCACCGTTGTTCGCTGATTAACCACTATTCATTGACATGGGGCTTCTTTCGCTCGGGACACCGTTGGACTGGCACGAGCTGAAGCAATATAATGAACACGTCCGCGACCACGGTATCATCCAGCTCGTCAACATCTTCCGTCAGCACGGCAACCGTGATGATGACCACTTTCTTTGGGGCGACGAAGTCGAGTACATGTTAGTGGACGTTGACGACGCTGACCATACCGCCAAGTTAGCCATTGACCATGACCATATCCTCGATGATCTTAACGATCCCAGCAAGGCGTTGGCGAAAGCAGAAGCCGCCAACGTGCTGTTCCATCCCGAATACGGTCGGTATATGCTCGAAGCAACTCCCCTTCGCCCTTACGATGGTGATTGTGTGGCCGATTACGTTTACATCGAGGAGAATATGCAATCACGCCGTCAAGTAGCGGAATCGGAGTTACCGAAGAATATCGTCCCTTTGACCATCACCGCGTTTCCCCGGATGGGATGTCCGCAGTTCACCCTGCCACCAGCCAAACCCATTGGCCCCGCATCACAATCGCTTTTCCTCCCCGACGAAATCATCAATCGTCATGCTCGGTTCCCCACGTTGACGGCTAACATCCGCAAGCGCCGCGGACACAAAGTAGCCATCAACTTACCGATGTACCCGGACCAACACACCAAGTTATTGGACGACTCCATTCCTCGGGATCGAGGACTCTTCCCCTCGGACGCTGAACCCCATTTGGGGGCTTCGAAACCAGGCCACGTGTATATGGACTCGATGGGGTTCGGTATGGGGTCGCTGTGTATCCAAATCACCATGCAAGCCGCCAATATCGACGAAGCTCGTTACCTTTACGACGCGTTGGCGCCGGTAACCCCAATTATGTTGGCGCTTTCGGCAGCAGCCCCAATGTTCAAAGGGTACTTGGTCAATCAAGACGTGCGGTGGAACGTTATCTGTGGTGCCGTTGACGATCGGACATTTTTGGAACGGGGTGTTGACCCGTATCCGGGATACCACTTGACGGGAGGTATGGATATTGACTGGCAGCGCCACTTGACCAAGAATGCCACTAATCATACTGTCAATGCCTATGGCGATATCAGCAACCTCAAAACCAATGATGGTAAGCCCATTCAACGCATCCCCAAGTCTCGGTACGGGCTGATTGACCAGTACCTTGGCGACGGTGCCGTTACCGGCTACTTCCGCGACGACTATAACGATATCAACCCCCCGCTCAATCGCAAAGTGTTGGAGACGTTACAACAACAACCGGGGTTCGACAAGCTTTTGGCCCAGCACTTTGCCCACCTCTTCATCCGTGATCCTCTCGTGGTGTTTTCCGAACGGGTCGACCAAGACGATACCCTCGACAATGACCATTTTGAAAACCTCCAGTCGACTAATTGGCAAACGCTTCGGTTCAAGCCTCCGGGACTTTATCCTGAAGGCACCGACTTGACTAAGGTACCCGGGTGGAGAGTAGAGTTCCGTCCCATGGATCTTCAACTTACCGACTTTGAAAATGCTGCCTACCTGACATTTATCGTGTTGTTGCTGAAGGCGATCATCAAGTTTCGTCCCAACCTTTACCTCCCCATTTCCAAGATTGATACTAACATGGATTGGGCCCACGGCGTCGACGCCGTGCTCGACCAGAAGTTCTGGTTCCGCTCCTTGAAGAAGTGGAACTTGCGCCACGGCGACTTTGTTGGTTATGACCTTACTTGGTTCGACCGTTATACCAATAAGGGTAACGACCTTGCTGGCTACGTCAATGGCTATAGCCGCAACGGTCCGGTAAAGGAAGAGGCGCTGAGCACCGATGAAGACGGTGAAGTTGATACCATTGTCGATGACTATGACGAAATTGATAACGATGGCCACGATAAACGCTATACCGTGAACGAGATTTTTAATGGTACCGATAAGTTCCCCGGGCTTATCAAACTTGCCATCAAGGCTCTCGCCACCGAAGTGCTTCCGGCCCTGGAACAAGGCCACTGCAATTGTGCTCAAGTGGAGGCCCAAGTGGTTCGAATCAAGTACTACTTGATGTTGCTTTCGTACCGGGCTCAGGGCAAGATCCCCACCACCGCCCACTGGCTTCGGGAGTACGCTACTCACCATCCTGATTACCGTCACGATCTGAAGATCTCTCAGAGCATCAACTACGATTTGATCAAGTTGGCGGAAGCGGTGACCAACTACGACAAAGACGCTCTCGAGCCGTTATTGGGTGCCGAGATCACCTCGTTTTTATCGTCGGGCACCGTGTTATAGAGGTTCCTATAGAGATTCTTTTTCCCCCCTCCCACTCCGGGTTATAGTCCGTCATTATTTAGCATAAATCCCCCTCTTTTTTGTTTGCCCCACTCTGGGGCTCTACCAGCCTTGAAGATCTTTCCATTCAAAGATTTTCTACTCTTGAAAATCTTATTCTCTAAAAGTTGTCATCAAAACTTTTTCACTTTTGAAGGTTTCACTAATAGGGACCGTCACATCAGAAATCCAAGTGATCTATCCCAAGTTTCGCCGGCATCTCCGCTGTCGCCATCATCAAATTAATTTCCAACCCCCCCTTACCCCTTCGCGGCGACGTGCTGCCAAAGCACACACACCACACAATAAGGCACCCTGCACGCTCAATGCCAGGGCCAGCCACGGGCGTCCATTGATGCTAACCATCAGTAGTACTAGTAATGGTTATCTCTCACAATATCGGGTAAAAAAAAGGTTATCAACTCTATACCAGTAACTTCTCTTGAACCCTTGCTCAGTAGATACTTACGCTAGTAACCTCTCGAATATTGAACTCCACTTATCAATCCTATCAGGGGGTGGGCTAACTGATTGACGATTTGCTGTCAGCAGCTCCTAGCATTTCGCGAAGTGCGGCCAGGGCTGCGTAACTACTGCGGCGTAATCGTGGACACGGAGCGAGAAAGACGGACGCTACTGGCGTCGCCGGCCTGGCCTCGACCTTTTTCCATCGTCTTTTTACCCCCACGGCGCGTCGCTTCTAATTTTCCCCCCACAGTGAGTTGCAGCAGCCGAAGCACCGCGATCCCGATGCATCGGTTTCACGATGACCTTTGACATAATGCCCAGAGTAGCAATACCGTTTGCCCCTCCCCAACACTATTCGTCAGGTTGCCATTTTTTGCTAATGAGCCCCGGTGACTACCCCGTTTACTATCACCCATTTAGTCATTTAAATCCTTTGCTGGTCTGCCTGTAAACGGTGACGTTCTCCCTGCCGCCTTAGACGAGCAGTGACGGCAAATTCTTCTCCCCCCTTGGCTGATTAACCACAGTCGCCTGAGAGACGGTCGCCTTTTTCTGTCGCGGTCGGCATAATTAATTAATTTTTTTTTTTCCATACAAATTCCCTGGCATAGGAAAAATCGCCTCCTGCACACAGTAGGCATCCACCGAGAGTTTACCTGGAGATTTTTTTACACGCGCCCCGAATTTTAATACCGTGACCGAACCCGTTCCCCTTTGTCCTCCTGTTTCCAACCATAGGTGCTGAATCACCAGTATAACAATGGGGTTTCTCGACGGTTTCAAGCTGTTTGTGCATTCGCTCACCACCGAGGACCACTACGCGCTGTTTTCCAGTCCGTACAAGTCGCTGGGGGTGGTGCTGGGAGGATCCAACGTCGTTGGCGCCCGCAACGCGCTGGCCACTCGTCTCCACGAACTTAATAACGGGCTGACGGCGCTGTTGGCTCACGACGGCAGTCGCCACAGCTCTCGTACCAATATTGTCGGCTACCGCCCCGGGCTCCGCCTGGCGATGAGTCTGAATACCGATTTGCAAATGTCGACGCTCAATCGCGACGGCCGGCCGCCATTACCTCTGATTGACTCGTTGTGGGACCGTATCGAAAAGTGGATGGACGACGAATACCCCGAACTCGAAGACTGCCTCGAAGATGGCGTCACCACCGCCGATTTAAACGAATTCGAAAACGACCTTGGCTGCGGCCAGTTGCCCGCCGAATTCCGCCAGTTCTATAAACGTCATGACGGGCAAATGCGTGGTGGTAAGCCTACGGGGCTCATGTTTGGCCTTACATTGATGGACTTGGAACTGATGCACGAAGAACACCTGATGTGGTGCAAAGTCGCCGAACGGTTGGAACGCCAACAGTACCTTCAGCTGCAGCGGATGAAGGCGCCTCTGGAAGGGTCGCTGAAAGCGTCGACGCTGTCATTTGTTGCCAATCAACGCCTGGTGCCCCCTAACTCCATCCAACCTTACTACTACCATCGGGGGTGGGTGCCGCTCTTTAAGGATTACTACGGTAATCAAATTGCGTTGGACTTGGCTCCCGGTCCTCAGGGCCAATGGGGGCAAATCATCTTATTTGGTCGCGACTTTGACACCAAGTTGGTGGTGGCGTCGTCGTACCAAGAATTCATTTTCATGTACGTTGAAGACCTCGAAAACGGCAACTATCGCATCGACTCCGAGGAGATGAAGGAAGAACTCGGGTTTTTAAGCGCGCTGCGCGAAGACGACTACGGCGTCGGTGACGAGGATGAAGACGAAGGTAAATTGTCATTCTGGGACCGCGACGGTGCTGAATTCGGTAAGGGCGAGCTCAAGGGCGAAGTTCTGTATATCGAAGTCTTGAAGCGTCGCGCACTCAGAAAGTACGGCCTCGACGAGTCTTACAACACCGCCTACGTGGCACCGCTGATTAAGCTGAAGAAGCCTAGTCTGACTAGCACTCCGAAGGCCCTGTCACCTATAATAGAGGAAACTTTGGTAGGCAACTTACCCAAGGAAACCTTGATTGGCGGATCAAACCCCACCGCCACCAAGGCCGGCATCACGCTGGTGGTGGTGGAGCCCAAGGATGTCTTGGATGAAATTAGAGAAGAGGTCGTTCTGGCTAAGGTTCCTGATACCCCCGATGCGGTGGCGAAGCAAATGGCTGACCTTACCGTAGAACCTAAGCCCAAGGCGAATGGTGTTGCAAAGACCACCTCTACTTCCAAGGATGAGGCGAAGACCGAAGCCAAGACTGATGCTAAGGATGACAAGGCCGAACCTAAGGCCGAAGTCAAGGAAGAAACTAAGGTAGAACCGAAGCAAGAACCGAAGGAAGAAGTCAAGGAGGAAGCCAAGAAGGAGACCAAGGCCGAACCTAAGGAAGAAGCCAAGGATGTGCCTAAGGAACAACTGAAGGAGGAAGTCAAGGAAGAAGCTGTAGATGACCTCAAGAAGGAAACCAAGGCGGAAACCAAAAAGGAAGCCCCGGTGGCCAATAAGGAAGCGGAACCCTCTGCCGATGACGACATGAAGGATGTTGACTTGTAATTTTCTTCTTTACAACGTGTATACTAGTTAACAAATAGATGCCCTGATGCATAGCTTTAGCTTGACATTTCTCCATTGGCTTTGATTTTTCCCATGTGTCAACGCACCTTCCGCGATGTAAGCCATCTTCCTTCTAAATCACACCAACAACTGAGACATATAAGTATGGATGCCAGCGGGTACTGGGAACAACTGTCCTACGTTGATGGTGGTCCTAGCACGGGTAGCGGCCAGCCAACAATGAACCCGCGCTTTTTTGATGACGATGATGACGATAGCGACGACATGGCAAACCGGCGACGAGTGGTAAGTGACGATAGTCATAACACGCTGATCGCTGGCGACACCGGGGCCGCCGACCATCCTAACCTCGATCAGACCCAAAAAATATATTACCAAAAGGGATTGGAGGAGCTAGACTCGCTTCAGTTGCTTGATCTCTCGCCCTTGGCCAACTGGAAGCTTTCGAGTTTCAAGCCGGGGTTTGGCCTTGAACAATTACGAGATGACCTGCCGGATACGTTTTGGCAGTCCGACGGGTCTAATGGTAACCCTAACGCCAATGCCAACTCGATTGCCATGGCCAATAACCAATTGACCCACCCTCACTCTATCACCATCCAATTTGCCAAAAAAGTCCTGCTAGAGCGGATCCTGATCTTCACAAATTTCCTACTTGATGAAAGTTATACTCCATCGAAGATTCGGATCATGGCGGGGTCATCCGATGGCTGGGACTTGACGGAGGTATGCACAGTCAGCTTCAATAAGCCAGTGGGGTGGTCTCACATTATATTCAATGGCATCCGAGGTGACGGTGTCCTCAAATGCTTCATCGTCAAAATTGTGATTTTGGCTAACCATCAGGATGGTAAAGATAGCCATATTCGAGCCATTCGGTGTTTTGGTAAAAAGACCGTTCAACTGACGCGAGATATATCTGCTGCTACTACCGCTGCCAGTGGTAGTGAGATCCTTAAAGATATGAGTTTAGTATCGGGGATGTCTAATCTTTCTGGGGTTCTGCTTAACCATCAAATTATGGGGCCTCCCTTAGCTCATTCATTGGGGAGTGTTGGTCCAGATGGTGTGGGGATGGAAGACGATGGCGATGACGATACTCAACGTATTCTCGGTAACGTCAGTGATGTCATTGGTCTCAATACCGGATTCCAGAGTCTTGAGCTCCAGCTGATGCTGTCGATACGATAAAATAATAAATTAATAACTGTATAGAAGGTAATCTAGGCGTCAATCTTGAGAGAAAAGTCAATAATACCGGTGCCTTGGTGGATAGACAGCGTCGAGTAGATGTCAATGTCGTTGCACAAGTACGAGCTCAAGTTGTTCAAAGTCAACCCGCCCAGACACTCCAAGAGGAACAGCTTGTTCAGCCCTTGGTAATGTTGCTTCAACCGTTGGGCTACTTGACGCAATTCGTCGCCGCTAAAGTTGTCCAACATGATGACGTCGGCACCGGCGTCAATGGCTTCCTTAGCGTCAGCTTCCAGACCCACTTCCACTTCGACCTTGACGGCGAAACCACACACCGAACGCGCCAGCTTGACGGCGTTGGTGATCAGCCCCGTCAGAGTGATGTGGTTATCCTTAAGCATCACCATCAGCGACAAGTCGTAGCGGTGGGTGTCGACACCCCCGACCAACATCGAGTACTTGTCAAGTACTCTCAACCCCGGAGTGGTTTTACGAGTACCGGCGATGAGACCAGTGTATCCGGCTTGATCAGCAAGTTGTTTAGTTTTCCATGATTGCGTCGCCACCCCCAGCGACCGGGCCAAAAGATTAAGGGCGGTACGTTCTGCTAATAAGATGCGGTTAGCCGGACCCTTCACCTTAGCCACGACAATCTTGCCGCCAGCCTTGGCCAACTGGTCCTCGGTAATCACTTCGCCTTCATGATGGAGCCATTCCACGTCTAACTGGCATTGGGCAAACACTTCGGCGGCGAACACTACCCCACAGATCATCCCCGGCGCCTTCATGTAGAGCGACGCCGTTTCCGGTTTGTCACCAACAACGTAGGCACCAAAGTCAAACGAAGGCACGTCTTCAGAAAGAAAGTCGGTGATTTGCTGTTTCCAGCGACCATTGACGGGCAACAAAGTGGCGTAATTCAGGGCCATGGTGGTGGGGGAATAGTTGGTAGCGAGATGTTCATTTCGCGTGCGGCGTGAAATCGAACCATTCCCGGGGTAAGGCCTCGGCGATGCCAGTGGGAAAGGCAAAGCAGACACGATTCAAAGGAAGTGGCACCAATGTTACTTGCGGCGTGTGTCACTTAAAATATGTGCATCCGTACGAGGCCAAAATTCACTCTGAGTACCATACCACGTTTACCAAAGGACCTAAGTGGAAGGGGACTAATCGCGTGGGTATTGAGCGCTTTAAGCGATACGACGACGTCGAAGTATATGCTGTCGATGCCGAAGATGCTAAGCAAGTGGCTGCTACGGCTAAAGTGATTGAATTGGTTGATCGAGAACTAGGAGCTGCCGATAGCCCTACTCACTGGCGCCAGGGAGCACTTACCCTTGTTGCTAGTCAAATGGGGCGAGCCGTGGGGATGGTGGTGACCGAACCCGTATCCGAAGACCAGGGCCGGTGGATGGTAAGCACCAGTCGTCAGGTGGTGCCTAATCAAATTAATCGTCTCGTAAAAGTGGGCATCTCCCGGATCTGGGTTTGTGGAGCCTGGAGGCGACGAGGATTGGGACTTAGGCTTCTCAAAGCGGCCCAAACTCAGCTTGATTTAGCGCCTCAACAAATCGGGTTTAGCCAACCTAGTAGTGCTGGTGGTAAACTTGCGCAAGCATTTTGTGGTGTCACTCATAAACTGGGCCAGATGCTTATTCCCGTATACATCGATGCCGAAGATACTTGATGTGATGCTGTGACAGATGTTGTGTCATTGCTTTCGGCTGTCATAATGCTTTGCCCACAAACATCGTATTAATGGATAGTGGAAGCAAACGAGAACAAATCAATCAAATGAAGGAAAGGTCCAATTAGTCAATCATTATAAGCTTTTAGCTTTGTTCAACATGATTGTTGGGTCGTCCACTCCAGGATTCATTGTCATCGTATTGTCGAAAGTGTTATCCTGATTCTTCAATGTTTGAATAGATACTTAGGTTACTTGGGTACGTTGGGTAAATCATGGAAATATTATATAGTTTATCACTTCGGATCCGAAGGGCGTTGTATGGTGTCGATCATTCGACTTGATTACTTATGGTGTGGCTCTGCCGCATCCGGTCTATTTGGGTTCATCGTAGCGCGGTCGCCAAACACCAAGGACGGCACGTGATTCATGTGCCAACAAATTTGACTACCAGGGCTCTCCCCACGACGTCGACGCGCGCTATCACGACCGCGACTTCGATTACGAGAACGAGAATTGCGAATATCACAGCGAGGAACTATACTTTCACACTGAAGATATCACCATCGGCGTCAGGAGAGAGCAAGTTACATACATGGTACCCACGATGACCTGAAAGCCTTTGCCTTGAGCCATACTCCCTACGACTGCTATTGGCACCCCAACATTTCCCGAGCACCAACGAAGTTGCCCCGTACTGCAAGACATCACGATGAGTGAGACATCACGATGAATGAGACATCACGATGAGTGTCAGCGTTAGAAGAACAATAAGGCTTGTCAACAGGCTGTTCAGTTTCCTCACTCATGGTGACTTGGTGGAGCGAATGGTTCTGAATGAACACCATATATGCGCTGCTACTGTCAACTATGACATATTTATTGGTGTACGTGGAAGTTTGCGTATGATATGCATGAAATGATCATCAATGAAAAGTTTACTCGTGTGTTCAGTTGGCAGGCAGCGTCGATTAGCCATGCCAGTGTTGGCAGCGGATGTCATGGCTCTGGTCGAGTTAGGGGCTTAGGCAATACAAGCCGGTATCGTCTAAAGACTTTGCGTTTGCTTTGAAAGTGAGGGTGGACGACGCGATCCTTCCGTTTGTAGTGGCGTAGAAATCTCCAGCGACCAGAAGACCTTTTATTTTTTAGCCCTTTAGAGATCTCCAACGATCTTGGGAGCCAAGTCAACAAAAGTGATGGTGGACGACAAGACCCTTCCTTTTTAGTGGTTTTATTTTTTAGCCCTTTAGAGATCTCCAACGATCTGGGGAGCCAAGTCAACAAAAGTGATGGTG